>JALNQK010000061.1:0-206194 GCA_028458525.1 Ophiosphaerella herpotricha
AAAAAAAATCTTCGGACATTGGAGCCGCCCCCAATCCCAGCAGCGCAAGGTGAAGTTAAGAGGTTAAACAAAAACAAAAAAAAAGACCCCCCCCCCCCCCCGACCCCCCCCCCCCCCCCCAAAAAAAAAAGAAAAAGAAAAAGAAAAAGCCCCTCCCAAAAAATACGCCACCGGCCCCTCCTCATGCCCGTCCCGTCCACCCATTTGATCCACGCCCAAACACTATCCCTTTTTTTTTTTCCCCCTCCTCCCCAAAACTGCAGTGCTCCCCAACTACTCGTCATCTAGTCTCGAGTAGTACCTCGGCCGCGAGCCCGACCCCATGCGCCCTCGCTGCTCCTCCTCCCTATCTTCCCCCCGCACAATCCTCATGACCTCCCGCGTCTGCCCGTTGAACGTGACGATGATTTGTAGCGGGACGGGCGGGATGGTGTTTGCGTGTGGGGATGTTGGTGACGAGGGTTCGGAGTGCGAGTGGGGGGATGGGGAGCGCGGCGGTGAGGACATGGTGTGTGTGTGTGTGTGTGTGTGTGTGTGCGTATATGGATATGGATATGCGTGGGTTGGTGGTAGGTATGTCGGGTTGACACACGGAAGATTGAAGGTGTAAGATTTGCAAAATGGGTTGTTTGTTTTGAAGCGGGATGGGAAGCTGTTCTGGTGTTTGTTAGCTGTTGTTCAAGCATCAAACCACTGCTTCCCTGATATCCCTCGTCTCTCCCATGCTTGCTATAATAATAAAAAAGGTAACAGGTTGCCCTACCCGGATACCTAATAGTCTGCCCAAGTGAAGAAAACAACCCATAAACAAACGTACCTTTCCCAAACTAAAAACAAAACCCACCGGTTTCCAACGCTACTCAAGTTCTCAAAAATTAGGTATTTTAGTCCACAAGCAAAGCCTGACTTGTTCAAAAAGTAACTTGGCTTACCCCACAAGATATATCTTCTTCCCTCTCCCCCCTCTCTCCTCCCCCCCTCTGCGCGAATTTGACCCTCATTTCCACACGTGGCTGTGTTTCCGCGTCAGCGCTCCAGCGTCATCGCTCCCGAGGCCACCGGGCCTGCGCCATGCCGCATAGCCGTTGTGTGGTCATCGCGTCCAACAACATCATTTGCACACACACACACACACACACACACATATATATATATACACATATACACATACGACTGCCCTGTCGCCTATTCTGTGCTGTGCTATACGCTGGCTATCCGGGCTTTCCTGGTCTATCTATAGCCGTCCGATCGGTTCTATGGGGGGAACCGAGGCGGAGGAGCGCGGTGATTGGTCGGAGTCGTCGCCACGCATTTCCTTATTTGGGAGCATGGGTTTGAGGCTGAAGGTTTTGGTTTGCGAGGGCGTAGTGCGGGTGGCGGTGGTGTATGATTGTGGGCGCGCGGATGTGGGGAGAGTGCGATCCCGCACGGCATGCTTTTCCCATTGCGGACCGGACTTGTGTACGGCCGGTGACGGTGTTCGCGATCATCCTAATGTCTATCAAACTCGTATTCTGGGCAGGGATTGCCGGTGGGAACCCTTCTTTGTTGCGGGTGTGGTGGTCTTGGCGGTTGATCCGGGCGGGCATGACTTCAGCGATCACGAGAGCTGACGAGATCTCTGACACAGGAATTGAAAGACAATGGATTGAGACGTCGCGAGCAGGCTTGTTTCACTTGTAGGCAGCCGGATGGCTGGGCTCGCTTCGTGTGTCTATTGGTCGGTGTGGCTCGCCTTACCTATTCGATAAGAGTGATGCATGTACGTGGCTTGCCTTGCGTCTGCGCCTCGTAGATTGACATTACAAAGTAGCGATTGTTGAGTCATTGAATTCAGACTTGGCACAGGAATCCGTATGCGTTGAGATGGTGAATACAGAGTTATGCAGCCATGTCGCGACTCCTGCATCAACCCACAGTTCAATGAATTACTTCGATTCACACGCCCCACACTGAGTGCCATTCAATATATTGTCCCTACTCATGCATTCTCAGCCCAAAACAGCCCAGCTGAGCCCATGGCGAAAGCTTATAATCCCAAAACTCCAGCGCAGTGCAAAACAGCAACGGACCAGCCCAGCCTATCCTTCCGACTTCCTAACTCTCCGCCTTCCTACACTCCCCGTTCCTCAACCCCCTCACCAACTGCCTGCCCATTATCCTCTTCAACTCCTTCGCATAGTCGGCCATGCGCATCCTTGTCCGCTCATCCTCAGACTTGCCCTCGTAGGCCCTCTCCTCGTACGGCGGTGGAGCATCCATGTACTGCGCACACTTGGCTCCAATATGGTGCACCTTGTGGTCGTGTATTGAGTCTGCACGCGCGCGAGGATGTTGCGCGGCGATGCTGCTAGGTGGTGGGAACGATGTGTATTGTGGTAATGCGTTGTCTTTGTTGTGTTTGCGTGACGACGTAGATGCACGGCGTTGGCATTCGCGCTCTGAGACGCTGACTTCGGGGTAGTGGTCCATTATATATACTGGTTATTCGGCACAATTTTTGCGCCGAGTTTGGATGTTGCCAACCAAAGATATCGATTGCTGGATGCATGATAAAGCCAGATCCGCCGATTTAAGGCCTGATTTTGCTGGGCATGGCGGTGCGTGAGAGTGAAGGGTAGCTTGCTTCGACGTCATTGTAGCGTTATGTGCCAAGTGAGGCTTTGTCCGTGATTACCAGATAGGGCAGTGATTGATGGCCAATCATCGATCGTTGCCATGTTGGTCGCAAGCAAGTGACTTTGCGCAAACAAAAGCGCTCCCCGCGGAGGTCGAGGTAAAGCAGGGAATGTGAGGCGATGGGGTGGTGGCGTGGTGGCGTTTGATATCACCAGTATGATGTCACGCATGGCAATGTGCGGCAAAATGATGTTTGGGCATCGGAAAGAGCGCGTCAATGCGCAAAGTCGGCAGTAATGATGGGTATCTTGGAAATGATGTAAAAATGGCGCCGGTAAAAGTGAACATGTCGTGAACTGAACTGGTGGCGTTCGTATGCATCTACCCTCTCACAAACGCTCTAACCTTCCTTCGCATCCTGCCTATGCCCTTCAGCCCCCTCGTGCGCTCTAATTCAATTTCTGTTGGCGCGTTGAAGTTCCCACTGAGTCGCTTGATTTCGCCCTGTGGATGTAATGGCGTCAACCGACTGGAGTACTCTGGGCTCGAGACGCTCCTCGGACGTTCCACGTAGTCGTGTGATGGTCTGGAGCGGACATGTTCGGTTTGTGAGGTATTATGTGATGGTGGGGTAGTAGGCGGTTGATGTGAGTCTGCACGTTTTCGTGATGGTGAGGGTTGATGCTGGGTGGTGTTTGATTGTTGGGCTGGTGGTGTGAGTATGAGACAAACCAGTTATAGGGAACAGTATCACCTTGTTGTCGTTGAGATTCATTCCATTCCTCTTGTCTTCTCTTGTTCTCTGGTACATGGCTTGCACTCTTGTAGAACAGCGCGTTCATCATGTCAAGCAACTACTTTGGTAGACGAAGGATTGCGATGCTGTGACCACTTGAAATCTACTTGGCGACTGCAAGGCTCCTTACTTAACTGTTTGCCCTCCTCTGATCCCCTCTTCCAACCAGCATGTGGCGCTCCTGTGGCTAGCGTCATCGACTATGGGTTCCCAATCAGGATCGGGTGTCGGGTCGCTCAGCCCCGCTGAAAGTCAGCACCGCCATAAGTCTTCAGCCTGGCTTACACAACCTTTGAATGCGCATGCTCAGTAGAAATGGATTGGACATCTACTCAGCCTAGTGCGCCAACTATGCTATATATAATTACAGCCTTGCATCATTCATACGTGTTTTCATAAGGGTCTGCATCGTCGATATCGTCGTCCTCGCCGTTGTCAAAGTACTGCTCGGCATTGTAGTCGTCGTCGGATTCCTCCGAGTCGGTCGAGACAGCCGACCAGTTGTCTTCCTCGTCCACGGCGTCTGGCTTGTCGTCCTCGGCCTCCTCCTCGTCCTCGGCAGCCTCCTCGTCCTGCTCCTCTTCGGCGCGTGCTTCGGCGTCGTTGGTGCGGTCCTGCTCGGCCATGATCATGCGCTCAATGTGCGAGACGGCGCTGATTTTGGTGACGCCCAGCGTCCTGCGCTTCTTGGAGGGGTTGCCGTCGGGCTTGGTGCCGTCGAGGGTGGGGCGCAGTTCGGGCGGGAAGAGGTCGGCCACATATGGGCGTGCGTCCAGCTTGGGCAGCCGCCGCCGCACCTTGAGGTACTTGGCCGAGAATGTCTGGTTGTCGGTGAAGGGATTGAACAGCGAGGCCTCGGTGGGCGCGGGCTCGCTGGCCTTGCGCTTGAGCCCGCTCTTCATGCCGTCGTTGAGGATGGTGTAGAAGGGGCCTTCGTGGATGCGGTCGCGCACGGCGAGGTAGTGCGATACAACGCCGGCCTCGTGGGCGGCGGGGGGCGGTGCCTGCGGAGGGGGTGCTTCCTGGCGTGGTTTAGCACCGTCAAACAAGAGAAGCATAAAGCAGAACCACAGAACAGAGTAGAATATAGTGCAGTGCATACTCACAGGAAAGCGCTCGGCCGGCCCCTTCTGGATGTCGAGGCCCGTCAAGTCCCAGGCCAGCTCGGTGCCAGCAATCGTCACCGTGCCTGACCGCGGATTGAAGCCTCCGCGTCCGCCACGTGCGCCGCCTCGCGCGCCTCTGCCAGCCATTGCAGCTGGGTGGGCACTGTGCAGTTGCGATTGACCAGGCGCCTTTGCAACGGGCAGAGATTGTTTTCTTTGGTCAAATGGAAGAGCTGCACGGCTCTCCAGAAATTGTCTGCCGCGGTTGGCTGGTTGGGCGGGGCGCCCTAGCGATCCCTGCTTTCACCTCTCCCCGCCTCCGCCTGCCGTTCTGCTCCCGCCGTGCATAGGGCTGCAGCCATCCAGAGTCGGGCTAGGTTGCTCCATCCACGGTCTGCAGTCTGCCATCAACTTCGCCATGGCCCCTTCCCCCGTCCTGCAAGACGTCTCGGCCCATCTCCACAACATTGAACAAGACGCCACAATACCCCTCGACACGGGTCTGCTCGAGAAGGCCGGACTCTTCACAAATACACCGGAGTACCGCGACCAGCTATGGAAAGAGACCCAGCCGCTGTTCCTGCAGGTTGCTGCCATACTGCCCGCCCTCCAGCAGGATCCATCTCCCCTAATCCACTTCGTCCTCAAGCTAGCAGAGCCATATCGCTTTGAGCACATCAGGGATGTCGATTTTGAAATCGGCCTGGACCTGCAAGCGTCTCCCTTCCACGGCCTCCTCCTTACCCTGTTGGGCAAAGCAACCGCCAACAGCGTCGATGCCCAAGCACTTGCAAACAGACCTAGTGTCATGGCATCCATTGTTCGCCTGTGGCTATGCACCACAGATGCCGGCATAGCTGCACAAGCCGAAAACTTGCTCTTGTCTTTTCTACAAATCTCCAAAAATGAGCCTGCTCTGCTTTCGACACAGGACCCGTCACACATGTACGGCCAAGGCCCAATGTGGCGGCGGTTGTTTGGCGACCGAGATATCGTTTCGCTGTACTACAACTACACCTCACTCAAGCAACTCACTTCACCTTCTTTACCGGTACTGAACAAGCGAGATACCACTGTTGCCCAAGCTAGGTTGCTATCTTGGCTACCTCAAGTAGGCGCACTGGATTGGACCACTGTCGTGTCCTCCCACAACGCCGACCTTGAACGCGAAATTGGATTGAAAGAAGGCCAAGGTCTGCTCCACTATGCTGCACTCAAAATGGTGGATAAAGAGAATGATATCCTTATGCATATGACGTTGATCAATTTCTACGACGTGCTCATTACCACTGTCAAATCGCCCTTTTCGTAAGCTTCCAGCATCCTCGTGACTTCGACTCTAAAGCTGATGATCCAAGAAAACTCGACTCAAGTCTATCACTATCCTTCCTCCAAACAGAAGGCATCCACAAATCCATTATCGATTTCCACACATCCGACACCCCAAGTATGGAACACAGCTTCCTAAGCAGTCGCACGGCCCAATACATTAGCGACTATATCTCCTTCTACCCCTCCACCTTCGAACACAGCCCCGACCTCCAAACAATCCAAAACTACCTCCAACGCGCCCTCGTCAAATCCGATCCATCCGACCTCTCCATCCTTGCCATCATGCCCCGTCCCACCCTCATCCACTCCACCGATTCCTCTACCCTCATCCTCGCCCTCTACACCTCCCGCACCACCCCCTTCGCCCTCAACACCCTCGCATCCATATTCCACGGCCCCTCCCAAGACCTCGCCTTCCCGCTCCCTGAATCCGTACACCCCCGCGTTCAATCCGAAGCCATCTACGCCCGCTTCCTCACCGCACTCTACTTTGCCCACAATCCAACCATGTTCGCCCACCTCGCCGCACACATAAACACCCCCGCCATCCATGGAACAGCCCTCGCCTCCCTCGCCCTCATCCGCGCACTCCTCACATCCAGCTGGGCCCTCCCCCCACCCGACTGGCCCGCCCCGCCGTCCCTCCATCTCGAAGCCTTTCCCACAACAGGCCTTGCGCTCATTCTCGATCCACGCTTGAGCGCCGGTGTGGTTCCTGCGCTGCTGAAAGGCGCAGAAGGGGGTATGGCGGACAGTGAGAGTCCTGCGTGGAAGGTGGCGGTTGAGCGGTTTGACGTCTTGCGTCTGTTGGGGAAGAAGGTGGAGGAGGCTGGTGTTGGGGGTGAGATTGAGGGAATGGTTAAGAGGAGGGTTGCGGAGGGGGTTTGGGGGAGGGAAGGGGGTGTGGGCGGAAGGGTTGGAGTTTTGGACGCGTAGGGTTAGGATATCTTCACTTATGATACCACGCAGTAATACGAAGTCATTCATAGCATGAGTCTTTGGTAACGGACTCGTTGGTGATGCAGATTTGACGACATATAAATGAGTCTTGACGCTCAAAGTGCACTACACATAGTTTGTGTTCGTACCTACCCTTTTGCCTTTTACACCTTACCACCAGCGTGGGATTTCTTTCATCGCTAATATCAAATACATTACCTGAATACCCAAACGCCCCGAAATGCCAAAATTCACCATACTACATCGCACTCATTACCCACCTATCCAAGCCGTCAAAGCCTCGGTAAGAACCCTTTGTTCGACTATATATCGAAAATATAACCCAGCGACCGACACTGAGGACTCTTTTGATCTAGATGATAGGTTCGTAAACGTATCGGACGCTATTATTGATAGCCTCCTAGTATATCTATCCGAGTTCTGTGATCCCAAAGCTTTTGCAAACTTCTACGACCCTGCCGTAGAGGTCTTTACATTATCTATATATCAGCTAGAGCCATGCAAGGAAATAACTCGCATAGAACGGAGGAATACCTTGGTCACTGTAAGCTCAGATATCTGCTACGATAGCCCCTCTCTTTTTCTTTTTCCTTTTCGTATTTTGGATTATGCTGTTGTTTCCACCAGTGCTTTTTGGACACCCATAAACAACGATGGGTCGTAGAGTAGGGAGCACATTTTGCCTACTTGGAGAATGCCAGAAGCCCCATCCAACGCTGAGTGAAAATTGCTAAATGAGGGACGTACTATCGCTTCAAACACTCCAAATTCTACGTTTTATGGGTATTCTTTGGCTGCAAGTTTCATATTTGCAAGGAAGTTTATCAAGCAAAAGCTCTGGGAACCATATCTCGGCTTTTGGATTCGCATCGATACTATCAAAAATAACCAAAATCAGGAAAGTATCGTAGAACGTAGGCCTTTTTTTTTTTAGAGAGAAGTAGTGAGTTCTATCAGATGGTAGTTTTTATCATATAGTTTTAGGTGAGTTAATGAATAATCCTGTATATATGTTAGTTGACTACACTAACTTTCGTCTCGATAATTCGGAGAATGTATGCATCCGAAAGTATGCTAGAGGAGTTAGATGTCTTCTTTACCGATCGGGTAGCTTGGATACGATAATTAATTTAGGAAAATTCAAAACAATCCGTCCATCATTTTGCGAGGAAGGGCCTGTTGCGGGAAATATACAAGATAAGATCCAGCAAAATTATGTCAGGTCTTTGGATAATAGAAGGAAGAAGGAAAGAAAGAAAGATGCAAGGGATTTCCTCAAGGAAATAAAGAATAGCATCTTTTTCTTGCAGATTTTTGTCGATGAATTGCTAGAAGCATTTGATAGTTTGAGTAAATACTGAGCGCCTGGGCATACTCCGGCCCTACCCGTGTTACAGATTTTGTACAATAAGAGCTTAGATCGCATACTTATTTTTACATTTTCCAAATCACTATATTTATTCGAAGGCCTTTCTAGCAAAATTCGCGTAGGGTGAGTCGTATACTAGTCATTCTCGAAGTCGGTATTGTGACTACTCTTGTTGAACAACAAAGAATATTCTGCAGTGAAACAAAGATTGAAATAAGAGGTAATAAACATTATCGTCAAACAGCTTTTGTTGAATGCCTTTGGTCTAATTACCCCGGCATGTTCATTCGTCCTCTACGATGGGCTTATTCTAAGCTAGGCATTGGCAAACGCCAATATGTAACTTGTGTTCGTTTGCATAAGTCAATATTCCTATGCATTGATGGAGTTAATTTGTACAAAAAATACACGGCTTAGATGAACAAAGCTGATCTTCAAAGGCGTGCTCATAGTCCCACGTAATAATTCTTTCACAACAGCTTTCTCGTAGTCACCATTAAGCAACTTGCGCATGTGTTCGTAGACCATCTACTACATCCAAAATCGCACCTATCGGCCTCTTCGCAAATATCGCACAACACTACCTCAATGAGTTATAACCATCCTTTGTGGCTCACCACGCCCTCAAGTGCTATAATGTTCTGGAGAGTGGTTGTAGACCCTAGGTTCCTAGATAAAGGGCCGGCTGGGCCTCCGCGCATCGTCGAACCCGAATCCAGTGCCCAAAGCTAGTAATCCAATCGTTATCTTTCTCCATGCCTAGGAACAACAGTATCCTGAGATCGTTGATATGTTCTTCAACCCCGAGATCAAGTTTTTTTCTTTTTCGACGCGTTTATGAAGACGACATGATAAATGATGATATCTCGCGTGGAGAACGCCGTTATCATGAGTTTTAGAATACTACTTGTTAAAATCGGCACATGCTGACAGTGTTGCTAGTGCGGATTTTATAAGAAATTAGAGCAAGAGGGACCCTATCATTGGGATTTTCTAGTACGATGTGACCTAATAACTGTGGAATACGGCGGCATGTGGCGGGTAGCTGTTGCCGCGTTCGAAGTTGCCCTACCAGAGTAAAATCCCTTACGTACCTTTCATGAAATATACGCGCAGCAATAAGGTACAAACAGGAGCGCCTGGCGAAAATGCATATCGTTCCTACTTGGCCGAAAGGTACGCTGGATTATTTGCTTCACGCTTGATGGGCATATTAGGTTTGGCAGCCGATAGCTCGGGTCTCTACGTTCTCAATACGTTCAATGACAAGCCCGCGATGGATTATTATTGGGAAACGGAATCTCGTATCCATTCTGTGACTCGATCTGCAAAGGTGATGTTCTCCTCTTTTAAGTGTGGATTGGTTGGCAAATGCGATTCTCCTTGTCCTACAGACTACAAAACTCTTGACTCAGCTATTGACCACAAAACTTGTACAAAATCCCGTGCCAACGAACTCTAACTGTCCAGATATGTCGATATCGTTCCAAAAGCCAGAAACCATGTCATTCTTCATGGCTTTTTGCACATGTGACAAGTTTCCGCAGTTGCCATGCTTACCCCAACCCCAGGAAATGAGCTTGCGTGTCTTAGTCACCGCGAGAACATGCTCTGAGCCAACGGAAATCTTGTCAATTGGTGGTAGACTTGGCGGAACGAGCTCCCACAGTGCGTTTCTGCCCCAAGAGACGAGCTTCCCGTCTCCAAACAGGATAAAGACAGCGTGCCAGGTTGCGCCAATATCTTTCCATTCGGAAATGTTATGCGGCATTCCAGACACAATGTTGAACTTGTCTTTCCCAAGCACGGCGTGCTCGCCAGTAGACGGAGGACCGACTAGGTACGTGAAGTCTTTCCCACAGACGACCCGCACTGGCCTGAATGGAATACCTTCAATTCTAGTAGGTGAGGTGACTTTGCCGAAGAGTTGTGGGCCCAGCTGCCCCAGTCGTGCTTTACCCCACCCATACATGGACCCATCCTCGAGCACGGCAACGTAGTGCCATACACCAGCAGCAAAGTCGATTACTTTACCTGGTAATGAGCCAATATAATGTGGATTCACACCGTCGGCTGCTGGCGCACTCGAAAGATTGTCCTCGCGACCTGGTTCGCCCCATTGACCAGAGCCTCTGATGTAGATTGAACTTTGTGCGCCTGTCTTTTCGACGACGATGAAAGCGGACGATTCGCAAGTGGCAGCAACAAATGAAATACCATCTGCCAACTTTTTGAAAACCTTGAGGTGTGAGTTATGTTCTCCTTCGGTGACGAGCTGGCTTTTGCGGTTGTCACCAACACCATACACTTTTCCGTCGCCGGTCAAAACGAGCGTGTGGTTATCTCCCCCAAGAATACTTCGCAAGTCTTTCAATGGAGGAGGATCAAGCACTGTGGTAGGAACATCGACAATTTCTGCGGTAGGTATACCTAGTTGGCCTTCGCCATTACTGCCGAACACGTGGAGTTGGTGGGACATGTTGTGGGTGAAGTGCTGATGTTTCGTTCATGCACAGAGCCATCTTCATGTTAGGACATCAAGAAAGGATAGATCTTGTGAAAATGGTACAAACATATTGAGACGATCAAGAACGATAGCATTGAGTTGTTCCTCAGAGGTGCTGCGTTGCACGTGGTAGACGGCTAACGTAATCCGATCCCAAAGACGCTAGTCGCTAAACTAGCCGGTGGTCTGTGCAGCCCACACAATTTCGACGTCGCTAACCCAAGCAACTTCGCCTACGACGACGACAATCGAAAAAACGACACGCCCACCACCCACACGCACGCAATCTCACAGTCGCCCAACATGGCTTCCCAGAGCGTGCAATGCTTCGGCAAGAAGAAGACTGCGACTGGTATGACTACCTTACCTCGCCGACCATTGTGGAATTGAGCTGAGCTAACCCTCTATCAACAGCTGTCGCCCACTGCAAGGTACGCCAATACTGCCACGACGAAGCGCCCATTCGAATGATATGCTGACAATGCCTCCCAGGCCGGAAAGGGTCTTGTTAAGGTCAACGGAAAGCCTCTTTCCCTGGTCCAGCCCGAGATCCTGCGATTCAAGGTCTACGAGCCCATTCTAATCCTCGGCGTTGACAAATTCGGTACGCACCCGCCGCACATACTCGCAAATGCGTAACTCGGACGAGTATAGCATGCTGACAAAGTTGGGCAGCCGATGTCGATATCCGCGTCCGCGTCTCCGGCGGTGGTCACACCTCGCAAATCTACGCTATCCGTCAAGCCATTGCCAAATCCATCATCGCCTACTACCAGAAGTACGTCGACGAGCACTCGAAAAACCAGCTCAAGCAAGCTCTCGTCCAGTACGACCGCACACTACTCGTTGCCGACAACAGGCGGTGCGAGCCCAAGAAGTTTGGTGGTCCAGGTGCGCGTGCGAGGTACCAAAAGTCGTACCGTTAAGTGGTGCATATGTGGAAAGGTGTATGGGGAGCATGGAGCGGTGTTCATCCTGGGCTTTTTCATGGGTCTCTCCTACTATTCAAGATTACGTGACACAGCACTCTGTCGGTTATTACGAGCAGCTTCATGGATCGAATGATCGAATCTCGAACCTTGTGACGATAAAAACGAATACATTGGTTGCAAGACAAATCGAATGGCATGAAAGTTGAAGCTATATGTGACATGGTTATGATAGGCCTAAGCCGGACACATGGTACTGGTTCTGCTAATGACATCCGATCAGCGTGCCAAGCCAAGCTAGGCGTTATGAACTAAATCCAGTGAATTGAAGTGTTTTTTGAGCCAACAGAGTGGCTAAAGTGATAAGAGGCCGTATTTTGCATCAATAGTTTCTAAACGCTGCACACCCAGGCTCCATCGCTCGTTCATGCATTACAAAGATAAATAGCTGGATTGGCGACCGATTGCATTCACACCAACTCAACACACCCTCAACATACCATAATAGAAAACAACAGAAAACGTGGCTAACCATCGCTTCCGTTGCTTCTGAAAGCAGCACATAGCGCAGCGTACTGATGAGTGAGATCCAGCACATGTTGCGGTAGGCTGGTACCCTGAATGATGCTACGAATTTTGACTGCGCCTTCTTCCTCGATGAGTTTGCGGATGGTGAAGAGCAACGAGGGCGAGAACTGCGAGCATTAGCAAAGGAATTTTAATCGGGATATATTTGGCTTGACCTACCTCGGAATACCAACGATACTGCCATGTAACCAATCTGATCAAAGCTGCACATGCGTCTCTCGTCTTACCCTTGTCTTCGCCCACAAAGCCATACTTTAGCACGCCGCGCATCGCTTTGGGACTGAAGCGTATCTGGAGGCAACTTTCGTATGCTTCAAGAGCCTCGTCTTGGTGGTGCAGACGCTCCGCCAATTCACCCAGAATTTCCCACTCTTCAGCGGATTTCTTGTAGAGCAGTTGTTGTTGCCGATATTGAGCCATCTCGGTGCGCCAAATAGTGTACACGCGCAAATCTTCGTAAAGCACCATGAAGAGATTGTCTAGCCAGCGTTCGCAAAGACGTTTGTTTTGGAAGTGGGTGTAGTTTGGTTGCGACGAATCGGTGTTGTTCGAGGTAGAGGGGAGGGGATGTGGGTCTTCGGAGCCGGCTTTGACGACTTCTGAGGCGACGGTGTGGCCTGGCTTCTCTATCGATTCTTCTGCGGCTGCGACTACTGGGGAGGTGGAGGATTCTCCGTTGATGGTTGTTCCATCAATGGAGGAACGTTCTTCGACTTCGCCATGACCATTGCCATTTAGTTGAGCGCTGGATCCAGGTGATGGCGAGCGCAGTGCAGTGGTGCTGGCACTTCGAGAGTGTGGCTGCTGACCAGTCTTCTCGTGGCGGTATTCTTCCTCCATGACAAAGACTTGAGACCGTATCTTGAGTAACTGATCCCAACCAATTTTCTTGGTTATCTCAGTGAGGAGAATATAGGCTTTCAGGAAGGTGCCTTTGAAGCCAGCTGCGTGTAATTTCTTCAAGGTTGGGTGTACGAGCTCCATGTCATCAAGATTACTATCTTCAATCTCGTCACACATAGCCTCTGGCATGATGGGTAGAAATACTCTTTGAGGTTCAGGCATCCGTGGTGCATCCTTGTCCTGGTATGTGAACATGGGACATGAGTTGAGTGTTAATAATGCCAGATCCCATTGCTCTAGGCTCACATAGATTTCTGCGAGGCGTGCCCAGGTGCCAAATTCGCTGGGGGCGGACACTACACTTCTCTTAGCAATTTCGAGGGCCAGATCGCCACGACCTTTCTTATTACAGAAGTCTGCTTGGCAATCAAGCAAGGAATAATCCATTGGCAGGTCTTGAATTGCTTCATGGAGCAACTGTACTGCCTTGACCTCCTCGTCGGCTTCAATGTACACACGCGCAAGGAGGGACGAGATTTCTGGGTCGCGAGTTCGTAGCTTTTCGAAGAGGTTGATGCCTGATGTATATCTGCCTGTGGTCTGAATATAGCTAAGTAGCCCCGTAGTCAAATGATTGGAGACGAGGTTGGGGACTTGGATCTCAGGATCAGATCCCAGTTGCCAGCCTAGCGCACATCAGCCTCACACAGCCAACGGGATATAGAATTACTGACCACTGAAAAATAAGCGCTCAGCAGCATCCAGGAATTTGTGCTCGCTCTCAGTGCTCGTGATAGGATTGAATCTACGAACGCCGACAATTTTCTTGATAGTGTCTCCAGAACCATCGTCTGCGTAGGAATATGCGCGGAGAACACTACATAGATAGGTCTCTAACCACAGATCGTCGGTCGCGACCCTCTTGTCGCCACGTTCGTCTATGCAGTAGCTTTCTACGGTGCCAGGAATGTAGACCTGAACGCGCATGTCTAGTCGTGAGAAGGCATTGTAGCAACTGACCTGTCAGCGATGCCCGTATATCTTGTTTGCGTCGCATACCAGTAGAGCCCAGATACGACCTTGTGCTGCTTGTCGTGTGTCGAATATGTGAGAGTGTTGATATAGGCGGCTAGACTTGCTGACGAAGATGCATCTATGCCTGAAACATGGTGGTAGACGCCGACCTGTTTCGTTGCAGACTTGATGGGCTGTTTGATGAGATGGACGAGATCTGGAGGGCCTAGCTCGCGGAGTGTTTGGAGTGACTCTGAGCGAGCCTCGATGGCCGTGTGGAGTTCATCCTCATAGATTCTGGAGAGACGTTAGTATTGCAATCATTGCGTATACATGGCCTGCTATCTCTTTGCTCGATATAAAAAATGTCGAAATACGGAGGGAACGTGAAGGTGAGCCGGCACTTGGGCGAGATATGATATATAGATTGGATCTATGAATAGTGTAGGCATACTCAGGAACAGCGGGAGCCGTGACCATGGCTCAATTGGTGCTGCACGCGGTGGGAGGCTCTTCACAGCAAGCCGAAGCTATCGCGTGGTGGGTGTGAATGTTGGAGGAGGAGGGGTGTTTGGTGGGATGGTTTAGGTGTCAGGGTTCGACATGGGACAGAGCTGGAAACAGTAGCTCGCGCGGAGGATAGCCGTTGAGCTATTCGTGTCCCCGATCACGACGCGAACCGAGCTCCGCCCATCAACCATTGACTTCGCGACGCGCCAACGTCACGTCACGGTAGACTGTCTACCTCATTGATTTTCCCGTTTCGCGCATGGCTGCCTATAGCGCTACTACCCAGATGTTGTTTCCTATACTCTGTTTGCAAATAGCCTCTTCTCATAAGTAGAGTGTACACGATAACCACCCCGCGCCCTCAACATGGTAGGTGTTAAACTGGGCCGGACGAAATCCACAAACCCTGACCAAATGCAGTCGAAGGCCTCGAAGGCGTCAGTCTGGCGTCCGTTAAACGTCGAATTCGAGCAAGAGGCCGAAGATGAAGTTGACGATACCCAAGAAGTTCAGATCGAAGAAGCTCTGAAGCTGTACCAAACAGCCTTGAAGTACCATTCCGAAGGGCCCGAGTCATTCGAGAAGACCGCCGCCGCCTACCACGACCTCTTTGCGTCCGAAATCTTCAAGTACAACGAATCCCTTTCCGAGTTCCAACGACACGAGGCCTTTGGCGAGAGCTTGGTATTCGACTCCATCCTCGAAGACGACTTTGAAGCAGGGCCTACGCAGACAACAGGCGCAGCCGACTCGGCCCCAAACACCCTCCCACAAATACTTCATCTCTCATACAAGAACCATGGCCAGTTCCTGCTCGAGTCGATGCAGCACTGGATAAGCCAGCACGGCGCGATACCACCAGCGGAGGGGTGGAACAATATACAGGGAGCATTGAACTACTTCGCAGAGGCGCTGGACAAGGAGGACACTGATCTTGATCTTTGGCTGCGTACGGCCTCTGTGTCTGCTATGCTTAGAAGCAAGCGTCTCACACGATACTGCCTGGAAGCGGTACTAGATGGCAATGACGAGCTTTGGGAAAACCTTTTGAGGGTTCCGGGACTTGAGGAAGGCTTCGCCGGTCATCAGCTGCGAGAGCTTGTGGAGAGGCTAGAGGACAATGTGTCGCTGATGCAGGCACCATTATCCACTATGAAGCGGAAGAAACTGTCCGAGACCATCAAAAAGCGTCTGAATCCCTATCCATTCGCGCCATTCCCAGCCGACGTTGCTCCCTGTCCACAACCTTTGCTCAGCCGACCGCCGGAACGTGTGTCTTTGACGCCTACAAAGTGGGACTGGGCTGGTATAGGGGAAGTTATCCTAAAGCAGTACATGCTAGAGTCCCAGGGTATGGCTGAAAATATCGCGCCCGGGTCCAGTATAAATTTCAATATTCCACCTGATGGTGTGACTCCTGAACGAATCGAGCCGGGGCCAGCACCCATAGGTTCCACCTCGCCGCCTCTAGAACAATCCGCCTCAATCGAAGATACTGATTCTGCGTCTCCTGTAACTAGAGCTGGGTCATCTGAGGATAAAACAGTCGGAGATGTCATCATGGAAGAACCAAAGGACGGCTCAGTAGTCAAAGATGAGGCATCTACGTCAACAATTGCACAGAATGGTGTGCCAGCCCCATCCCGAAAACGTTCAACTGACTCTGCCGGTCTCCCAGAAACAGCAGATGGCGCTCGCTCTCGAAGCAAACGTATTCGGGCGCGCGATACGGTCACGGAACCAAGTGCTGGAGGCGATCGTGTTGCGCAAGAAGGGAACAAGCAGTTAGACGAACAGCTCGAGCCATACACTCATGCTGATCAATGCCTCTACGAGATTATGAAGGACATATACTCGCGACTAGGCATTGATGGAATTCAGAACCCGAATCACTTGCGCGAACTCCTCAATGCGCTCCCTGCTACCTCGTCAGCTAATCCTTTTGACATGGCAGCTTGCGATATGTTCCTAGCTCTTCAAAGTGGCAATGGAAAAGCAGCACAAGTAATTCTCAATCCTGATTCTTTCGACCTAATTGGAGTCACCCGCGACGCTGGATTGAATGCATTTCTTGGTTACGCCAAGCCAGGAATTGGAAATGCTTGTGTCAAGCCTGATCTTACGAGCCAGAAGCTAGGCACTTTTGCGCGCAGCATCAACGAGGAATGGCTTTCAACGAAGGAGGTTGCATTTGCTTGGGTGGAAGCGCTTCTCTCGCTTGGCCGTTTCTCTTCGATGGGTGAGAGTGACAGCAATGCTTCTCAATCCAGCTACATGCAATTTAAATGGGCCGAAGACCTCAAACGAAACCTGGTCCAGATCATCGTCAATATTGACGACCATATCCACGAACGTATGCTTAACAGAGTTGCCAATCTCAACACAAAGATACTTTCTGCACGCCATCAGTCTCATGCATACAAATTTTCAGACTTCGACCTATCGCAAGTAGAGATTGTGGAAACTCTTTTCGAGTTACATCTCGACATTTACTCTCTCATTAAGCACCCTCACAGTCAGGTGGACGTCACGACTCAGGTCCTGCAGAGCGACCGCCTGGAGCGCTGGTCTATACTAGCACGTGAGGTCATACAACTACGTTCTGATTGCGATTCAAACTTGCAGATAGATACTCTCTCACTCCGCCACATTTGGGCTACAGTATTTCAGATGAGTGTGAACGACGATATACCACCTGAGCATGTTGTCTCGGCCATTGGTGAGCTCAAGGTTATCCTCGAGAGCCTAGGAGATCATGTTATCCATGTCCAAAACAACGCTGTCATGCCAGAGCTATGCGTTGCTGCCGTTGAACGCGAACTGGTCAGGATCAGTATGAAGGACTTCTTTTTGAAGGCGTTCGACCAGGATGAGAAGGATCCTGTGACAGTAATAGAAAGTCTGGAGCCCATTCTTGAAGAGGCCAATGAAGCAACTGCCTCCTCGGAGATTTTAACATCAGCTTTGAGCGACAAAGTATATAATCATGCAAGCCCCTCAAGCCAAAGCCATGGGACGAACGAAGAGGTGGAAAGAAGTGGTGGTCAACCATCACCAATCATTGAGATGCGGAAATTTTTGGATACTGCTAATGTCAACGTGCGTGTGTCTTTGTGGCACCGATTGCGAGACGCATACGAAGCAATCGATTACCCACCTAAGGTCCTATCCTGCTACCTACGAATAATCGAGACATATGTCAGCGATTTCAAATCGACACACTTTCAAGAATTGTCAGCCGCTGAGCGCCAAGTCCTGCTATTGACACGGTTCCGTGTCATTGATGATCTGGTAACTAAAACTCTTCAGCTAATGAAAGACGAAAAGTCTTCTTTTGATTGTCTTGCGTTTGAGCATGTACAGTCATCAATGTCCGCCATTACCCAGCTCTTCCATATCCTTTCGGGCGCAGATATGTTCCGAGATATGATTCGTATTGGTCACGTTACAATGCCCAGAGTTGAGGGGCTTTCAAGTCAGGCCTTTGTAAATCTGTCGAACAAGCTGGATGACATGCACCTCCGACTTTGGATGGTACAATACCACTTGCTCAAAGAAGGCTTGCTGCAGAATGCAGAAAGTTTCCCTAATCCCTCCGAAGACTTGTTTGAGTTCATCCGACATGTTCACCACGCTGCTGGGGTACGCCACTTCTCTCATATGACTAACCGTCAATTTCTTCGCCTTGCTAAGGACGAGGTTTTGCGCCTGAGCGATATCATTGATTCCCAAAGCCGAGATGCTGAACTCTGTCAAGTACTTTACGATCTTTACGGACTGAAGCTTTTTATCGAGCCTCTAGAATGTCAAGATTTCAAGACTACTCCCGACTGTCTCGACAAAAAGACAGCATTCAGTATCTTACCCTTCGTTATGTCACAGGCCAGTAAGATAGATCTTAAAGACCTACCAAAGACCGAGCTTAGAGGTAGCATTGACAAGGTACATGCGAGTCTTGGTAGACCCAAACAGCACAAATACCTTTCTTTCAACCACAAGCTCATAGCTGCTTGGTTCAAGTCACCAATTAATCCGATTTCACTTTTCAACTGTCTAAAAGGAGTTGGCTCACTGTCTACCAAACGCATTCCTGCCGATGAAGCTATAGCTGCATCCATGGGCTGGTATTACCTCATGGGCAATATTAGCCTCAGTAAGTTTCGTTCACAGAAGCGCACAACTCAAGGGCCGACGGAAGATCTCAGTTATGCGCAAGCCTTTTTCTTGCAAGACCTCGAATTTTCCGTTGACCGCTGGGAGACTTGGTATCGGCTTGCCCAAGTTAACGACTTGCAACTTGAAGAGGCTGTTTCATGGAATGCGGACAAACTCAACAGTAGCAGTGTAGAGCTGATAAACTATCAACGCAGCGCGATTAACTGCTACACCATGGCAATTGCATCTGCTATGCGCGAACCCAACGCACAATCTCAGGATACGGTCGCTCAGATGTACACCGATTTCGGTAATCGGATGTATGCTTCGTCCAGAGAACCCTTTAGCATGGAAGCTTTCCAGTTCCGGGACAACGAAAAAAAGTTCTATAATCTTCCCTACCAGTCGGGCACGTCAAAAGGCGAGTTATTTACACCTTTATTTCCTTACTCCTGCTGGAAAATTGCGAGGACCCTTTTCAAACGAGCAATTCGGGGCAATCCCGACAAGTGGTGGAACTATTTTATGCTCGGCAAATGCGGATGGAAGATGTGGAACGCCAACGAGTACATGACACGCCTGATTGCGCCAGGTCCAAATCGTATCGTACCAGTTGAATGGGAATCGGTCACTGATGCATTCATCACCTCTATCGAAACGTTGCCCGGCAAGAAAGGGAGAAGCAGCGAGCCTATTCTTGAACCGCACTACAAACTTGTTTCTGTTGTGCACAAGCTCTTGCAATTCGGTGCCATCGACCACGAGAAAGGTGCGGTAATATTATCCCATACGTGCTACTCAAAGAACATCAATGTGCCAGAGAATGCGGACGACTGGGAGCGATATATCCTTGCAGTCCTCAAAGCTTTGCGATCAGCCGATAAGTCGAGCTGGCACCATCGTATCATAGCTCGATCCGCTCATATCATATACGACGAAGGCAAAGACGCAATGATGGCACATGGAGCAAAACACGAGTTGACACAGCAAATGTTCACAAAGACTATGGCCGTACAAGTGTGGAAGCCCGAGAATGAGCGGCCGGGCAGACACTTTGTGTATACAACACGTTATACCAAGTTCTTTGTTGACCTGCTCGACTTGACAGGGGATAAAGCTAACTTTGAGGCTCTGGCGAAGCGTGTCCGAAGAAAGACTGCAGATTTCTTCGAACACTCGAAGCTGTGGCAAGAGTTATGCATGCGTTATTTGAAAATGTTACGAAAGCTGGGTAAGGTCCCCGACGGACAGGAAGACTCTGCGTTCAAGTCTCTTCACCACGACGAATTTAACGCCCTCGCTCTACGGCTAGAGGCTTGGTGTCAAAACCCGCTGACCCAAAATCCTGTCTTGGATGTTCTGCGCGACGCAATCGAGCTCAAGCGCCTCAATAATGGGCTTATGAAACCACTTCATATTGATGATCTTATCGGAGACACATACGCATTGTTGTACACGACTATAGGACCAACTCTACCGCCATTGCCGTCCGAGCAGCCGCAACAACCCCTACAGCCCGCACTACTAGTTCCTACACAACATACCAGTGCTCTGCCTATCTCATCCCTAATGCAGGTGCAGGTTGACGGTACTGGCGAACCAACCACCAATGCGCCTTTCGCACTCTATCATCCCAACCAACTGCACCCTCAACCACAAGTACCACCGCAGCCTGAATTACCTGCTAAACCTAGGACTAAAGCAGTCGGTCGCCGAGAAATTGCACGTAGAGCTGAAGCGTGTAGTCAACGGCCCGTTACTAGCGCGACCCCTCAAACTACCGCTATGCCAATACGCTCACCAAACGCACCAAGCGCTACCATTCCCCCCTTTTCTACACGTACTTCCTCGCCCGAGAAGTCCGTTCAGTCAGGACTTGATGTCACTAATCCAAACGAATACCTACATGTACCCTTCGACAAGAGTGGTACTGCCACTGCGACCGCGAGCGTAAACAACGATGATGCTGAACCCGAACCTGAGCCAAGCGCTCCAGCATCCGTCCATGATGACGCCGACGACGAAAGCGAGCTTAGTGAGCTAGACGAGGAGGAAGTACAAGAAATTGAACAGCAGATGATTGCACCAAGGCGTTCTACATCAATCGCGACTCCAAAGCCTCTGTTCCCCAACCTGGCAGCTACCCGTCGCAATGCCGATAAGCAAACCGCTGAGTCTAGTGCGGATGGTGACAGAGATGGTGAACAAGATGATAGTGACATAATTCATGTCCGGGTGCCCGTAAAGAGTGTTGCCCTAGGCAATTTGAAAGCAGCCAACAGGACACGAGACATTTGAAGCCTTATAAAGCATGGTAGATTGGGGGACCTGAGGACATGTTCTGTATAATTGCCGCGTTACTGGATTTCACTATGCAAAGGAAAGGTGTTGGTAAGTAGATCATTCCTCTTTAGATACCCGTTTCGTATGACGGAATACATGTATTATGCTTATAATTGTTTCTTTCAAATCATGCACTTTTAAAGAGTAATGTACCACTTGTATGCTTATGCTAAAGACCAGGTCAAATAACCCAGCGTCTCAAATCAAATTGGCCATTGATCAATTGCATGTTATGGTACCCGAGTCTTGGGCTGCAGAAGGAACAGTTACGGTCTGAAAACTGCTGCTCACGGTGGTGCTCATTTGCCAAATGTGGGCAAAAAAATGTATTCCAATTCGTGCGAGTAAGCTATGCATGCCAAATACGAGTAATCTCACCTCATTCATGATACGCTATGGCGAGCCTAACCCGGCTCTTTCCACGGTTCCTGAACTATGCCCCGCATTCAACCTAAATGCGGTTAAATCAAGCCGTCACCGATCGACCGCCTTGCCTGCTTTGGAGTAGTAAATTCACTGCGCCGCGCGAAACCCGAATCTAGGCTCCACACCGTGTGAGACATCGCATTGGCCTGGCTTACTACCCTTCCCCTGGCGAGAGATTTACCTGACTGTGTACCCACGATCGCTACAAGGTCTGCACTGGTATGCTAGCCGTTACCGATGATGCCTGGCTGTTTTAGGGTGCCCATGGCAATATCCAATATTTCAAGCTTTGAGGGCACTAAGCTTGGAAGGCTTCGGATGTCCCCGTTCCCAAGTCTCTCCGGGCACACAGATTCGCTACGAGAGTCTGCGTAAATATGATGGCTTTTTCAAACCCCGGTTTTCGCGTTTCCCACAGGCGTAAGATGCTGACCAGTTACAAAACAATGGCTTGACCAAAGCGAAAAGCCTTATAAGTTAATTCCCGGCCGAGATGTGCCGCCGATGTTCCGAACAGTGGGGTGTACAAGCCACACTAATATGCTCCGAGCTTGTATAAGGCGACCAAATATTATGACGTGCTACAGGGGGCCAGCTTTCGCCCTCCTCAGACCCACTCAGCCTTAAGAACGAGCCACATAACCGAGCCTCTATTAAAGCTTGTATTGATCTACTAGATTCTTGTTATTGGGGACATCCCGGGTTGGCAGCATTGAAAAGCATTTGTGACAGCACCACAAAAACATGGGCGTTAGATCCGAATACTCTAAGACATAGAGCATTCATTTTGTCTCATCTTCCCACTTCGAGTGAAGCAAAATTCGGTCCTTTCATTTAGGCTCAGGTATTGAGTCTGACAGTCAGAGCCGTGCAGGCCGCACACCACCTCGGAGATGTATCTAGGTATGCCTAGTAGTCATCAGCCACCTCGAACCTCAACTTGCATGGCCGCATCCGGCTCTACGTAATTGGTTGTATTCGCTGAGGTCTGCAAGCTCCCCAAACCCATTCTTAGTCACATCTCCACGGTGCTTATGTGACGGGCCGTTTATGGTAGGCCTAAGTGCACTCGTGACAGCTACACTATTGGGGCTTACATAGATCGCTAGTGTGGCTGTCTGCTAGTAAGACAATTAATTTACTTGCGCAGGCACAAGGATTGATTCCGCAGCTTGACAACATCTGTCAGCCACTGATATGTGTAGCATGGCGATGAGCGTTCCCCTTTACTGTTGGTAGGAGGCTGGCTGAGGTACGAGAAGTAAGAGCTAGCCGAATACGGTAGATTTTGCCCCTTATAGAATTAAGGGCTACTGATTGTGACAAGGTTTCGCTCAAGAAAGTTTCCATACTCAACGTTCTAGTTCCAACTCTTACCTAAATATCCACATGGGCGCTTTAAAAGCTACCGCAACATGTCGAATGATGATAGAGGGAATTTCGGGCGAAGATCTCAACCACGTTGAAATCTATACTATCTCTAACGATGAAGAAGTAAAATTCTTCAAACCTTTTCTGGCACTAATCAAACAGCTACGTCACGAACTCTGCAGGGACTTCGATTCTGATCAGATTCCATTTCAGTGCTATATACAAGAGCTGCGTCAAACAGAACTAAACGAGTGTGATATCTTAAGAAAGACAAGAATAGGTATGAACGAGAGTGTTGAAAATAAAGCCCCATCAACCAATGGTTCCATCACTATCCCCAAAAAATTTCGACCTGGTCAATTTATTTATATCGAAGATTGTGCTACTCAGGCGGTATGGGTGCATCTAAGACTCCCTCTTGTAGCAGCGGCATTGGCTGCATCCGAATGGACGATCTTTCTTGGGCTTGCTGAAGACGCATCGTCCTCGAGAGTTGACCTTGCACTGTGTAGCAGGTGGGCATTGGTTGTAGTGGCAGTTCTTGCCTCTCTTGCTAGTGATTCCGCAGGTTGTACGGGCCATCAGACGGCTGATGACTTCTTCTCCTTCGTCGATGTCTTCTTCTTCCAAGTCTTCGGCTACCACATCGCGGGCATCGTATGGAGCAGCGATATCGGCTTCTCTAGCCTCAACAGGATTGTACTGAGCAAGAGAGTCGTCCTGAGCTGCTGGGGCAGCTAGAGAGAGTGGTACCGCACTGAAGACGGTGAGAGCGAGGAGGATGTTCTTGAGAGAAAGCATGATTGTAAAATGTTTTGGTGTAGAAAGAGGGATGTTATGATTGTATGATATTGAGTGAAGAGTTGACCGTTTGATGAGTCCTTGAGAAGGATACTCTTGTCCTTATATATGTGATTTCTCTTGTACTTGATGCTGTAGTTCCGCTTTCCCGGTAGTGGATGCCCTTGTGACACAATGTCGGAAACTAAGCAAGAAGAAAATATTGGATCTGAGTGATGTAGCATGTGTAAGGCGAGAAACTTGCGCCCCGCATCATCCTGGCCTAGGCTTCTTATGGTGCGCGAATTTCTACCTTGAAACGGATCTTCTGGGGAGAAATGTGGCGCATACTCAACTCACAGACCCCCGAGGGAGCTAATGGTCGTGGCTCGGGCTTTTTTTGGTGTTGAAGTCCTCGTACAGGTCCGGACTCCTGGGGCGAAATTACTATCACATACGCCCTAGGCCACCTCGTTCGGCAAGCGAACTTGAATACGAATGATTCCAGAGTAAGACATCTTAATCAAAATCCTGGTAGTCTACTTGGTGGATGCAAGTCTACGGGTAAGACGGCACACCAGGTTGTATCAGTATGCCTTTGCGAGCAAGATGACTGAAAGAGGAAAAGCCCATAGCTCTTTTTGAAGTGGGAAGAATTATCACTAAGCTTAGGACGAGGTATCAAAATACATTAGTCAAGATCGATGCTATTGCCGCACGAACTTCGATCTCGATTACTGAACTCACGATCTGGGAATAGTCATGATATAAGTCTATATATCAAATATGCAGTAAC
This sequence comes from Ophiosphaerella herpotricha, assembly GCA_028458525.1. Taxonomy (NCBI): domain Eukaryota; kingdom Fungi; phylum Ascomycota; class Dothideomycetes; order Pleosporales; family Phaeosphaeriaceae; genus Ophiosphaerella; species Ophiosphaerella herpotricha. The sequence continues at coordinate 24,444 of JALNQK010000061.1, forward strand.
ATATTCGCGTAGAAATTAATGTCCTTTCTAGTTATATAAATACTAAAATAAATCCACCGTAGTGTGACATATTGTATCGAATGTAAGTGAGAGATATTGATGATTGTCTCCACAGCTTCCATACGGACTTGAAACCCTGAAACTGTAGTCTTCCAAAGCCAATTAAACCATACATTTTCAGTATGTATGACTTGTTGCTGTGGTGCACAAGAAGAGAAGTATTTCGTTTCACCTCACCCCGATATTTTCATTATGCTGTTATACAGTTGGTTATGATAATATTGGTAACTAGGCTTGTTATACTCGGCCTTGGAAGGCTGTAATATTACGTTCTAGCCCAGCACGAACTGTTGCCCGAGACTTGGCCGATCCTTTTTGTATGCGTCCCACATGTGCTTAGTCTAATGGTTTCCATGATGGCTGGCCTCGGGTTTACGTCGTTTCCTTTAAACGCAAATCTTGGCCCACCTAGGTTAAAACACGGCTGCATGTTGGTTCTCTTCGCCATTGCGTAAACTATGAAATATGGACCCCACCAATTACGGTATTTTGTCTAGGATTCATGATATCCGTGCGCTATTGGAAGAAATCCGTGTTGGAGTTCTTGGGCCTGCGATTTTCTTGGTGGGGTCTGGGAGGCTAGTACCCACTAATGACCAGTAAGATTGTGCGCTGTCGTATTCCCAGTTCAATGACGTTGCTGCCTGATGACGACACATCTATGGCTCACTACCATCCTCCCATCACCACCCACACGAACAGATGGCCAGCCTTCCGAACGAGCTTCTTCTTAACATCGTTTCCTTCCTTGCAACAGGTGATGACCTTGATGTCAAAACGCTTCTCAATTTATGTCAGGCGTCACGATCACTGCTCGATATTGCACAGCCGACACTCTACATTCATGTTTCCATAGCCGAGCCAGTAATACATCCATTAAAACCTCTCAAGTGTTTTCTCAGGACCCTACTAGAACGTCCAGCATTGGCTAAGATAACGCAAGAGCTTTCTCTCATCAACGATAGGGGGGTACGCTATGAATGGCCTGGCCTTGAGAATGACACATACTTCATGGATTTGTCGGCATTGATAGGAGGTCATCCATCTGAAATTGAACCGGAGCTTTGCTATAAACCACTCGCTGTCGAGGTTCTAGCCAGACTGCCTAACCTAGAGCACCTCCACTTTACCGCTAAGATTGAACATCCACGAGCTTTGTTACAACACATCCATCAACTACAGGCTGAATCTTCGATATTAGTCAAGTTGAAATCATTCCATCTGTGAGTAACGCCCTGTGCAAAGACAAAATGAACATCAAGATCTTATACTTCTTCCGTGCTTCGCTGACTCCCGGTTCTTGGTTCTAGGCACAAACAATATGAAAATGGTCCAATCAACATCGAAGATTACATACCCTTCCTACGATACCAATCATTTGATGAATTCACATCTGAGAGCCATGTCCCGAACGCTTTAGATCGAAATTTGATTAATACTGTTACACACTCGGCTGTGAAGCTGGGCTGGTGCCTTGGGCCTTTGACTACAATGCGAAAACTTCTAGCCGCCTGCTCTCATCTGAACGTCTTTGAATTCATCGTACCTGACACGTCCAATGTACAGGCGTGGGACGTGGGCTATCAACCACTGGTTTCGCCGCGAGAAATGGTCAGGACATTGCTCGAAATTCACAACCAGACTTTGGAAACACTTCGTCTGGATTTCCATCACTTCTACGACCTTAATGAGGCAGAATTACGACAAGAAATAGAAGATTCCGGCGAGAACCTGGAGGACTCTTGGGCCACCTATCCATCGTTCCGTGGTTTTGAGAACTTGAAGCACATGGCCATTGAGTTCGAGAAGCTCACTAGGATTTGTAACCTCCCCGCATCATTGGAATCGTTGATTCTCTTCTCTTGTCATTTTGAGGACATGGATGAGGAGTACCTCAAAGATTTGATTGAACTAAAAGAGAAATGGTGTCCAATAATCAAATCTGTCAAATTGAACGGCTGGGAAAAGACTAACAAGGGTATAGCGGCCCTTGTAGAGCATGCTAGGTCTTTGGGAGTGCCTGTTCAGGCCTCCTCAGATAGCCGAACGCTGAAGTTCTCGGGCAAGGGGAGTCATTTGCAAATACAAAGTCTGGAGGATTTGCTCCCTGATCTTCCTGACCACGACGATTATATGGAAGTGAGTGAAGAGGAAGAGTAAACTACCGTGAAAGATATTATTTTTGGGGAGGAAGCATAAGTCATGGTAAGATTGAGTGTGTTAGGTTCCCAGCTCGATTTCGTACAAATGATAAAATTGCTAAAAATCATGATAAATCGTTACAGAAACAATACAATTGTACTATCTTCAGATATATGCGCTGCTTCTGCCAAGGTCAAGATTTCTTGCGTTGAAGCCCCACGAGTCGACTGTCCCTCCGCTTCCTCTCATACCCTCGAAACTCAGTTATGGGAGATGAACGCATTTCACAAACCCAACAATACTCTAAAACTAATCTATACTCTTGCGTTTTGCCACGTTGAGCCCATAACCGGAAACCGCCATCTTCAAATATCCCAGTATCCAAAGGTGGTCCGTCGTCCGTAAGGCTGTGAGGCCGGCTTTGTGATATGTACTGTTACAAATACAGTAATTAACATTGCTTAGCTGAACCACAATTTATTGGAATTTTCTATCATATTAGCTAGACTTTTATTTTAATATCAACAATACGCTAATCGTAATGGGTGGCGTAGCCTTCGCTCGCAACTGATGTTCGCTGGCTTCCTCTTCGATCAATAACTCCAGTTCGGATTTTGCAGGCCTAAATTCACTATAAAAGAGCCCAGCAATTCTTCGCTACATACTATGCTCTTGTGTAGTTGTAAAGCTATCGGGTAGTCTTATTTTGAGATTACAATTTCTTGGCTACTTATATGGTTGACGAGAAGCCATCGGATGAGCAATGGGAGCAATGCAAAAACTCTTGGGCTAATTCTGCGAGCCAACAATAGACTACCTAACTAGGCACTCGGTTAGTTAGGATAAATATCTCAAACCTGCATATTTGAACTGGCGATCATCCTCTTACACGATGTTCCAATTGAGCAACAGACACATAAAGCACCGGAGGCATCCAACTGAAGAGCATCTGTCGAGATTAGCTAAGTAAATGTGAAATTTGTGAGGCATTTTCTGTACATTACGCCTCGTGCGAAGGGCTTTCCAACCATCAGGCTGCAGTTTGATGTCGGTGGTCAGGCCGTGCAGGAGGCGCCTTTCCTTGTCGGATTGATTGAGCAAGCGACCATCTATCACATCAATCATGATCCTTCAATCAAAAGCATGGAATGCCTCCCACATCCCTTGGCATATATAGCCTTGAGCTATGCTCGGCTTCGTGTCTCCATAACCATTACAGTGGCCTCTGGCCGTCTGTCAAGACACAATCTTGACGACTCAAAACAATCATAAGATTTATAGATGTAAATATTCATTATGCGCATTCCAATACAGTTTCCAAAACTCACTTTTCCACCGTTCACGTCATCGGCAGTGCTAGGCACCCAGTCCTCTCCGCATGCTATTTTCCGCCACGCCGATACCTTGGCGTTGAGCGTGGAGGCTTCATTTTCGAAAGACTCTGGCGAAGGCCTTTAGCAGTCTTCGTCTTTCCGTTGAGCATTACGGCTACTCGATTTTATAGTCTAATACCATACGCAAGCCGCTATCTGTCGAATCAAACTCCGACACTATGGACCAAACGCAATTACCAGATCCCCTGACGATCAAAACAAGTCAATTGTTTCGCCGTATGAGGTCAAGTATGATGTCAGCCTAGTTATACATCGGCCCTTTCTTATAAACTCAGTGCTTCTCACATCTTCAGAAGCAAGTGATGCGATCGCGTTAGATGAGCAGTTGCCAATACCTCTTTCTTTTGACCCCATTTAACCACAACTTTATCCACTGTGGTTATCTGAAGCTTCTAGCAAAGTGTCATCGTCTATCTTATTACCTTCAAGCCATACCATGGATTCAGACGACTGGAGTATGTCCGATAACCTGGAAACTCCTGTAATGAGATATATTATCGAAATTGCGACCTGAAGTAAGCAAAATAGAAGCCTTGGAGATGCCCACTAGAACTGACTTTATCTCAGGTAAACGTGTTTCTCGTATCCGCACAAAACATGCTGTATGCCCTTTCCAGGACTGCTCATATTCACGGAGGCTATTCGGCTTCGGGGCGGACTTGAAACGCCACTGTAAGGGAGTTATATTAAACTTACTAACGTAGTACTCCCTTTCCTTCCTCCTCGGCTAGCTGGGGAATCTATCTGAGGGGTAATTCACCTAACTAGCCTAATAGGGGCTAGCCTTACGTAGCCTCTAGGCAGCTACCTAATACTTATAGCTCCCATTTCCTTCTCTTTAGCCAGTCTCTATCTACTATTCGATCTCTTTTGATCAACCTAGTTGTGTGCGCCTCCTGAAGTATATCTTGCGTGAAGTCTACCTTACAGTCGCATTCAAGCAAAATACAGTTTTGGTAAGGATAAGGTCTTCTTCAAGTGTCCGGTTCCTAATTGTAAAGACAAGGATGGATAATAGGCAAAGACATGTACAGAAAAGGCTTCCAACAATATTTTAGCAAGATTTTAGAGCTTTAGAGTCAAATGAAACTTTTTTTGATGAGCTTATTAAATAACGACAATATCCTGTAGTGAAGTTGGGTTAAAATTTCAAATCTCAGGTATCAAATACGTCATAGTTTAAGATTGTCCTTACAGGTTGTGATAAGACATATTTTTATGATCTAAATCTATAACAATCACGAGGAAATTTCAGATGACCGTCATCGAAAACTAGATTTCTGAATTGTTGAGGAAATCATGGGGCCGCTGGGAGACATCTCGTAGCCTTGCGCCAGGTATCTCTTCTCTCTCATTCAGTGAAAAGTTTATTCTTCTGGCAAATTATATATAACTAGAACCTATTTCTCATTGCCATTTCGTGGTGGCCGTTATACCTATTCCAAGGTCGCCATTTCTTCGAAGGCTTCTGTCTCCAAAACCTTTACTTATCCTCAACACCCCGATCTGACGGCAAGGGACTCATGATCCGCGCCGCGTGCCTCAGTCCCTGTGGCGTCATCCACCTAGATATAATTTAAAATTATTCAAATGGCGTTCAGCATCAATCTGTAGAAAAGATTGGGCAATGGCAAAATTATTCTTTCACCTTTTGGTGTCAGACGGAACCTTTCGCTCAATATTTTTGATCAAAGCAACTCAAAATATTACTACTCCCTGATGATCTACCGGAGGTGGGCAAAGTTATCAAATCAAGTGTCGACTATAACGGCAAACTTGCAAGACTATCCCAGCACATATACTCCACATTGCGGATGATGACTATACCGCGATGGCATTTGGCAATAAATTACACCATCAGCCACCAAGAGGCACTCAACCTCTTTACCAAGCTGAAAGGTTGGCCAAAAAAACTGAGCTGCCACAAACAGAAATATAGAGCGATGAAACCGTATCCACACACGGCAAAAGTTTTTACTCGGCTCACAGCGCTGCTCCTGGGCCTTCGATATTTTTATCTGGCTATACGTCGTCTGACAAGGCCTAACACGGGAATAGATGGTGAGCAGCCTATCTTTTAACGAAACCACTGGAAAGTGCTAATCATGTGTTCACGAGAAGCTCAAGAGAATCGAAGTTTCTAGCTACGATCGATGCTTTGTTTGTTCTGTGGATGGGGTTCACACAACTGGGTTTCAAGCTGAAAACCGACTTGAAGCAGCACACAAACACAATTCACTATCTTGAAGGGGGTAAACCTGTCGTTGATTGCCAATTTCAAGGATGCACAGACATTTTCGAGGCGTGACAACATGCTGAGGCATGCTCGGAAAGTGCATGGGTTGGCCATATGAAAGCCTCCTGGGAACGCTCAATTCGATTAATTGAGATAGACCGATGCAGCGCAAGATAAATTGCATGAATTGATTAATTCGATCTTGTCCTCAGTTTGTGAACGGCGTTGAGAATGAACGTTGTGGCTGAGCGATCGTGAATGCGCTCTCGAGTTTTCGAGTGTCGATCAAGGCTTGTTTGGGCATGGTGTTTATGCCTGAGCGCTTCGCTTATCCTCACTCAGGCTGTTATCCTTCACCGCGCCCGGCGCGAGGGGAGGCATACAACGAGGCTCATGCCGGCAAGCGTGACATGTTCGTGGCGATCAAGCCCTGCGGCGACGTCCTCCATCTGCACTCTCCGGCCCTTATCTAGGTGCCTTAATTCTTACCCCCTCCATTGGCCAAATTGAAATCCTCAGCCTCCTCATCCGCTGGCCAAATCGTCCCAATGGGTGTTAGCGTTGTATGCCTCCCCGATTACCTACCTTAAGTATCTCAATGAGATCCTGACAGCGGTTCTTTCTGCCAAACCTTCACCGTCCTTCAATCGTTGAAATAACCAACCGACTTATTGCAACAAGCCAAACTAGCCACCATACCCCACCACCACAGCCAACGGGCTTGAGGTGCTGGGGTCCCAGGGGGAAAGAAGGCTTATTCTCTTCTTTCTGAAGCGGTTGGCGAAGGCCTCAATAGTCTTCGCCTTCAGCCTCTCCCATCTCCTCTTTTCATTATACAGAATCTGCTTACGCGCAGTTCTCTCTCTGTGATCTCAAGTTTGTTAGCCCTCACGAGGTCGAATACGACGTCAATCCAACTATTCACGCCCCTTATCTCCAAACCCCTTCGGTGGATTCGCCAGCAGTGCCAGAAACGACCGTCGAGGATAATTTCATTCCAGACTCGCTAATACCCGCGCCTGTACATACGCGGGAGCCTAGTAGTCCTGGTAGCCCACGCTTGACAGTCTTTCCTAGCAACACCACCACAACCTCGCCGTCAGATAAAGATCGTCACTCATACATAGCTTCCCCATCAACTGGACCATCAACAGCGTCTGGAAGTAGCCAAAGCCTGAAGGTCCTCCAGTGCAGTGCATGCGAGGAAGTATTCGCTCGCAATTGTGATCTGAAGTAAGTCCAGTATCAATTTTCTCATAGTCGAGACGTTGACATCTTGAAATAGCAATCATATACATCGCAAGCACGAACGTCGATATCAATGCACTCTCCCAGGATGCATCTACGTTTCCCATCTCCGCACGGACGTGAAACGACATGTCAAAACACATCAACAACTCAAAGGGCGGAAAGATTTCATCTGCTCCCAGCCTGGATGTGGAATAGGTTTCACACGCAAAGACAACCTACTGCGGCATGCCAAGTCACACGCCCGTTGAACATAATTATTGGCCATCATTTGCACGATCTAGGTCAGTCCCGGTCTGGTATTGGTTAATCGGGGGGCTTTAATTTCCCGGTATTCAGGGGCTGTGTCCCCTGGCCGCTTCACTGCGACGCGGCGTCGCTCATTCTACTCGACGAGTACTGGAGATCTGTTTGATGCGGTGCCACTACTCATCACTAGCACTATCTCCTCAGCGCATGGGTTTAGAGTTCTTGTTTTTACTTCTACGCAAATACACAGAGAGAATAAAAATTGTTCAGAAATTGCTGCTCCCGATGGTCGATGTGATGCTGGGCAATTGTGGAGGAATTGTGGCCAAACCCAGTTGCAAACAGACATTCACCCAGAACCATTGAAACATACATTTCTAGATACTTACTTATAGTGCTGAAACGCGAGTCTACTCACTCTCTTCTACGCAAAAGAAATATAGTAAAAGTCATGGTATTAAAAAGTAGTACCACTAGACCTTGCAACGCTATTCTTATACCTAATATATCAAAGCCCTAGCTTCGCGATAGAGTGCCACGCGAGTATAATAATTCTTTGCACACTTGAAAACCACCCTTACCGGAAGCTTAATAAAAACCTAACCTTAAAACTAGAATCTTATCTTTCTCTTTCTAGGTATAAAAAAGCATTGAGATTTATGACTTTCAACACAAAACAATCGTTATTATTTTTTTTTCAGTTTTACCTATTGAAAAAGTACTCAAACTAGAATCTTAGAAGGATCTTTCCTAGGGCTTGACAAGGAATACTAAATTACGCTATTTACAATATTTTTGGTGTGCGGCGTTTTTATGCGACCGTGTGGGTGCCTACCTGCGCCAGGTGAAGTGGGGATGCGCAACGTTTAGAAATACGTAAATTCCAATCTCACTACTAGACAAACAACCACCTATCTAAAGCTCCATCCTCTCCCTCTTCTTCTCTTTCGCACTTACATCCACACCCAACCCCCCTTCCCTAATTAAATTCCACTCCGCAACCGTCGCTCCCCTTTCGCTCCTATCCCAATGACCCCAAATCCCCAAATGCGCAAACCGTCCACTCCATACCACATCTTCCAACGTAACATTCGTCTGGTTGCCCACATACGTTCTGACCTCGTACGCCCTGACCGGATCCCACGGCGCGCTAATGCTTACAAACCCAGAAGTGACATTCCTAACATCATCACTGGCCGCAATATTGGATGCATTGTACGATGGCAACGTAGCGTTTGAGAAGAAAATGTAGAACCACCGGGGTGGCTGTGCGCCCCAGTCCATCATGACGGAGGAAATGGGGACGAAAGGGGGTGAGAGCGAGATTGTGAGGTAGGATATTGAAGTTGAAGAGGCGGGTTGCCATTTTGTGCTGCTGGCGCCGTCGATGGCGGCGAGAGGGAATTGGCCGGGGAGGTTAGCTTGCGGGGGTGGGAGGATGGTGCCACACTGGAGGATGTTGCCGGCGACGGTGAGGGTTTGGCCGATGGGGCGATTAGGGACGATGAGAGGCGTGTTGTAGTCGAGCAGGTAGGTGCCGTTGTTGCGGCTGCTGCGTGTGCCGATTGTGACGGGGATAGGCTTGTTGAGGTAAGTTATGTTCGCGGAGGGAAGAGTGTATTTATCGCGAGGTAAGCGTTCGAGTGTGGTGTGGGTTGTGTTTGACGTGGCGTTGATGCCATATCCCATCCAGTAGAAAGTACGGTAGTCGAGGTACTCAATTTGCGGCGGCAGAGAAGGGTCAATGTCTAAGCTTTCGTAATACAACCCTAAACCAAGATATCCAAAGATGGCGACGCGATTCGTACCGCCCATACCGGTCAAAAAGGGGAAAGCCGGATGCGTCCCGCCATTGTCGCTAGGATTATCCAGAAGTTGTTCGGAGTATTGATACCATGGCGCCCGAGCATACGGCGAAGACGAGTAAATGTCGTACGTATACGAAGAGCATCCAGATGGCGAGACCTCGTTTGCTACAACCGCAAAAGACGAATATGTCATAGCGGGTCCGTCAAGTGATTGCTTCGCCGCATAGTAATCCAAATTGGCCAGACTATACGGATTGGGGTAGTAATGCAGTAAATCATCGACAAGCACAACATCGGCTTGTTTGACTTCGACCGAACCATTCATACCTGCGTACTCAATGATAATGCCTGTATTCTCATTAACTGGCAGTTTCATCTTAGCTGCTTTATCCGCCCAGCTAGCATTCTGCGGCAGTCCAAACCAGACATTGAACTCATTCGTTTCGATCAAGTGTCGTTGAATTAGCGCAGTAGTGTAGCCTGCATTATTCACCTGGTTTGCATACTCATCGGGATCCGTAGCATTCCACAGCTCGTACGCTCCTGAAGTCGTGTTGTAATCCAAAACCTGTCCGAAGAAGTGCGCCACAGCATTGGAAATAGGCAAAAGCGTTCTGTTGAAGTAGTCACCATCACCTGTAATGATAAGATGATTATTGAACGCTAGACTAATATCCCCATTGAGGTGATACTCGTAGTCGAAGCAAGCCCCAGTGCCAGTGCAATTGCCCCATCTCCCGCTCGTCCATGGAAATACCGCGCCGCCTGGAGTAAACCTTTCACTATGATTCTTACTCGATGTGAAAGCGGTCTCGACGTTCTTCTTCGCTTCATGAAAGCGATCGACCCTATATTTGATGACGTTCTGAGCATGCTGCGGATGCGATACCTGCACGCCTGGTGCCATCCAGACATCAGCATCCCAAAATATCAACCCGCCATAGCAATCCGCGCCGAAGCCGCACACGGGTATGCTGTTAACATCTAGGCGGGCATTGTTGTCAGCTGCAGCGATAGCATTAGGCCCTACCATGTGGGATAAAAGATAAAAAGGATTTGTATGCGCCAGAATGTGAAGTTCCTGGATATTTGGATCATCTGGGAGTGAGCCATTTGGTAGACGATAATCGTCGACCGAGTCTGGTGTCAAAATACTCTCCCACTCCTTGATGTGCGACTGTAAAAGCTCGTAATATCCAATCTCAGCTGCAGACACTGAAGCGTGCCTCGCCACAACTTGCGGGTCGTCAAAAGCGTCAGAAGACGCAACTCCAATAAACTTCCCAATCTCATATGGCCGTGATGCCGTCAAATGGACCTCGATAGACTGCGCAATTGTCGAATCATTTGCGTTAAACCGCCCCTCTTCAACACGTCTTCTCGTCCTTAAGTCCGCCCACTCATCCACCACAAGCGTCGAATACACATACGCCGTAACATTACCAACACGCGCAGGCCGCACCGCAGACCAAATTGTCTCCGTCTCCTCATCATACCTCTTGTCCACAAACTCCGAGCGTACGGCACACTCCCCATCCAAAATATCATAAACGGTAACATCAACGTCGCACGTCGTCGTAAGCCTCAGCCGCACCGCCGCTCGATTAACGAACAGCTTGTGCACAAAAAGCTGGTAGTCGACATCAATCGACGCGTCACCCACACCGCCCGGCCTCCACGTGAACCGCCAGTTCGCAATTCCCGCCTTCACATCTAGACTCGTGGTAAAATCAGAAACGTGTTGCGGGTCAACTGTCGCGTCCAACATCACGCCATTCGCCTCAATAAGCAGTCCGCTCCAGTGTGGAATCCCTGCGACCACGCTGTCCCACCCATACTGGTACAGCCATGGATAATTCGAGCCGTTAGTGCGTACCTCATTATCGAAGAAGCCCGCGACTGTAGCGAATGCCTGGCGCCGCGTAAATAGCGGCCATCCGCTAATCCCGTTGCCATCGAGCTGCTTGTCGACTTCGAAGAAGGGGCCTGCGGCCGCGACGCTGAGGCCGAAGTAGCCGTTTGCAAGGGAGAGCCGGGATTGGTAGTGGCCTGGATTGAGGGTATGGGTTGAAAGGGCCCAATTGTTATCGTCCCATGATACGTCGGTGAACTGCTCCTTTTCAGTGCTGGTGGACGCGGAGGTCAGGGGTGCGGCCAGGAGGGCGATGACTGTGTGGTGGACGCTTGGCAGGCGCATTAGCAGTATTTGCGGGGGAGAGCGCAGTTGAGATGGCGCGTTGGGAGTCAAGGAATGGAGTTCTTAAAGATATGGTCATTTTGGCTATTCCTTGTTGGTCAAGCCACCCGGCTATCTTGCTGATCCTACACCGCTAGAGTGAACCACGTGGTGTGTCTCGTCTGGTCGCGCGACGGACCTTGCACTCTGGCGAAAATGTAAGCTGCTGGACTTTAGTGAGATTTTGGGATATACTATGGCCATATACACCTTCTGATGTGTTCTGTGATGAATGGGAATGGGCTCAACCAGGGCCATGACGTCATTTGCGACCTGTGTGGTGCAAGCCCCAGGCTCAACAGGCAACAATTGTCCCACATCTCACATATAACCAAACCTTGAAACATTATGCTTAGACCACGGACAAAAAAACATTTCTCATACCGAATGGATACGATTATTCTCCACACTTTATCCCACAGTAGCATCAATCGAGCTTTCCCGCAGAAGCGCTTCGAGATGACTCTGAGTGGTTGCTTTGTGGACTTTGTGAACCTCAGCCTGCTGCACTGGCGGTTCTAGATCGTGACCAAACAGGGCGGGAGAGGGCGAAGTCAAATCAAACGGCTTGGGCTCTTCGTGCCCACACATTCATCAACTACCACAACAAGGCAACAGCTCTTACGACATTTTTGGTACTCGGATTTAACACTTTCTCTGAAAAATTCCGAAAGATTGCCTAGGCAATTTCTCGATACTCTGCGTTGGCAGCTGCGAAAGCCCGAGTACGCTTCGATTAACGCGTAAGAATTGTCAACATGGACCCTGGCACTGCAGTTGGTGTCGTTTCGCTAGGCATCCAAGTGTGTGAGGGTCTACTCAAGTATTACCACTGCTGGAAGAGTTACAAGGATGACATTCGAGAAACCTGCACAGAGATTGCGGACCTCGAAAAAAACACTTAAACTCCTGGGTGATGAACTTCGGAGTGTTTCGCAAACAGCTCCTGCTATTCGAGTGCAGGAATGTCTCATCACGTGCCAAGACGGGGTGCAGCAACTGGAGAAGAAGTTGAAGAAGCTGTACGGAGAAGCTCCGACCGGGCTGAGGCGGAAGACTTAAGCTAGTGGTCTCCGTTTGATGCACCCCTTTCGAAAAAGTACCCTGGAGAAACTGAAAGAGATCGTGCAAGGTTTGATAGAGCAACTGAAGTTAGCAATGCAGGCGATCCTACCGAAAAACAGTCAAAACACAGCCGCCCAGATTGAGAATACTGTTGATAACGTCACGGACATAACCACACAATTTCAAGAGACTACACTAGAAACACAGACCCAGCTAGCAACCACCACAGCGAACGTCCAAAAGCTATTATCCGCAACGGAAGTTGAAGAACTCGGCAGAATCCTAAATTGGCTGTCAGCGCCAGACCGATCGACCAATCATAACCAAGCACGCGCAAAACACGAGACTGGAACCGGAGAATGGTTGTTTAAAAGTCAACAATATCAGGACTGGGCTTCCGGGTCTTCCCCGCTACTTTGGCTCCATGGCAAAGCTGGATGTTGCAAGACAGTGTTGTGCTCTACGATTATCGAGGACGTACTCCATCAAATATCCGGTCAGCCTACTATTGTGTTTGCGTACTTTTACTTCTCATTTTCAGATACACAAAAACAGAATTACACAGGTTTGTTACTTTCCATGGTCCATGAGTTGAGCAAAGGACGTGTAATTCACCCATTTTTCCAAGTCGCTTATAATCATAGCCGACCTCATAAACCTTCTGTCCACGTTCTTGAGGACATCCTGATAGCTTTACTAAACAAAGTCGAAATCTCTTATCTGGTTGTAGATGCTTTGGACGAATGCTTCGAAGAACAACGGAAACAGGTCGTGGAAGGTCTGAAACGCATCACACAAGCTGTCTCAAAATCTAGGCTTCTCATGACTAGCCGGAAAGAAGTAGATATTAAGGATCTCACGAGGTCTTGGTGCGGGACTCATCTCGCAATCGATGAAGCCTGTGTCAATGCAGACATCGATATCTTCATCAAAAACGCATTATTCACAGATACGAAACTAGCGCGATTGCCGACCAGAACAAAACAGGAAATCGCATATATGTTCCATGAAAAGTCAGATGGCATGTGAGTCTCTGCCCTTGCCGATAACTTTCTACTTCTCTAAATGGATCACTGATATCATAAGCAGGTTTCGGTGGGCTGCACTACGGCTCGACTCTATCCGTAATTTGAAGATCCTACAGCCGACCTACATCCCAGCTGCACTTCACACAATGCCACGCACACTAGACGAGACATACGAGCGTATATTGAGAGCCATTGACGATCTCTATTTCAAAGAAGCGCACACAGCTCTCGAGTGGCTTGCGTTCAGTAAAACGCCTCTGTCCATTGCCGAATTAGCTGAGGTATGCAGTATACGCCTCGACGATGTAGGAGAGCCCTACCTTGAGGAGGGTGGATATGAAGCCTTTATAGGACTCTTTGGTGTTATTTCTTCTTTGGTACTTGTTAGCGACTCAAGCCCTTTTCCGGAGCCGGATTACTCCGGATATGACACAAGATATCGGAAGTTTTACACCGAGCACTGCGATCAACGAGTCCGCCTCGCCCATTTCTCGGTGAAAGAATATCTGCTCTCGAACCGCCTACAGCAGTCTGATCACCGACTATCGAGATATACACTCAGGGAACATGAAGCGCACCTCTCCCTGGCACAGAGCTGTTGTATCTATTTCCTACACTTTACAAAGGAGCCAACGATAAAAATGTGGATCGAGAAGGAGGAGGAACCAGCCTTACTGATTGGCAGAATTTTTTTTGATACGCGCGTCAGAAATTACTTGATAGGCTTCACTCCGGCGTATCACTTGCTGCCTTACGTTTGCAAACAATGGGCACATCACCAGGCTTTAGCGGAATCCGGCTTACAATCTCTGCCTATCGATGCGCGCCATCACCTTAGACTCCTTGACGACGAACGAGTGAGAATTTCGTGGTTGCGGCTGATAGGTCACCGGAGTCTAGAGTCGACTTTATCTTACGTTCCATCTGGATTGGTCGTGGACAGAAAATGGCACGATGGGACTAACACGCTGTACTGGGCATCATCCTTGAAGCTGTGCCAGACAGTCTCTTTACTCTGCAAATTAGCCGCTCTCCATGACGTATGCAATGTGAGCGGAGTTTATAATACAGCACTCCAAGCTGCGGCTTTCTATGGGGACCAAGATATAGTGAGGATGCTCATCGACAGTGGCGCTGACGTAAGGTGCGAAGGAGGTGTTCTCGGCACTGCCCTTCAGGCTGCAGCATATTCTGGAAATAAAAGATCATGGATATGCTCCTAAATAGTGGTGCAGATATACAATATGGGGGAGGGGTTTTCGGAACAACACTAATTGCAGCTGCATATTGTGGTCACGGGAGTGTTATATCAAAATCACTTCTTGGAATAGCGAATGCCCCCACGATCAACTTCAGAATTAAAGGACATGGTACCGCTCTAGATGTAGCTGCTATAGAAGGATACGAGCAAATTGTAGAAGACCTCCTCCAAGCCGGCGCGGATCATGGGGAGGCAATTTTAAATGCAGCAAAAGGAGGCCACGAACGTGTTGTCCGGATCTTTATTGCCCACTGTGCAAATATAAACAAAAAAGGTTCGAATGGAGACACAGTGTTTGATATGGCAGTGCGCTATGGAAGTGACGAAATGGTGGTGAATTTGATCCGGGCTGGCACCAATACCAAATCGCCATCTATGAGGGCACTCTCAGTTGCAGCCGAGAGAGGACATGAAGAGAAATTTACGATACTCATCAAAGCAGGTGCCAAGATTGACCCTTCATCCAAGACACTACTCTAGGCAGCAGCAATGGGAGGTTCAATGAGAATAGCAAAATGTTTGGTTGAAGCTGGTATTCAAGTCACCTCAAAAGACTTCGTAAAATTTCTTCGTTTGTTTGATCGACGAATGACCTATGCTCAGGGCGAAGCAATGGCCAGCTCCCTAATCCATTCAGGTATGGATGTCGTGGGAAAACATGACGCGCTCGTCGCAGCAGCAACCAAGGGTTCCGAGAAATTGGTCAATCTACTTATTATGGCGGGTGCCGATATCCACGGCTACTCTCCGATAAACGGTGGGCAGGGCGAAGAGAACGCGATTGTTGCTGCTGCTGCATACGGCCACAAAGCCGTAGTATCCCTCCTCCTTAACGTAGGAGAGTATTCAGGCAACTTGAAATACGAGTCCAAGGCCTGGTCATGCAAGCATATTGCTTTGATGAAGGCTGTCGATTTCAGCTTGCGCTATATTTCAGCAGAGGATACAAGTCGAACAACGGCAATCATTCAGACGCTGATTGATGCGGGTGCGGACGTCCATGAAGGCAACGATGCCGCACTACATCGTGGGATAGATAGCTATAAATTCTTCTCTTCAGCCCTAGAGGCAGGAATACCATTCGTACAGGTCCTACTCGCCAACGGCACCAATTTTCATGCGCAGATCAAGTCCAGACCTAACATACTATACACAGCAACGCAAAAAGCAAATCCCCAGCTCATAAAACTTCTACTAGATTATGGAGCCGATGTCAATGGTTACGGCTGGACTCGGCATTCACCTGAGAAACTCAGATGGCTTCATGATCAACATACCAAAAACAACTACAAGACATAACCCGATAGCGCGTACAGTCAAAATGCATGTGCTAGATCTCACCAAGATCGTTACGACAGCATCTTACTCGGCGGTATGAGGAGTGCCAACATGAAAACCGTTGAACTTTTGCTCGATGTCACGGGACACACTAGCTTAGCTTGAATATATAGCCTAGCCTACCTTAGCCCTGAGGGGACATCACAATACAATACAATTATACCTTTAACTACGTCATCCAAGATCCCCTCACAGCTAGTAGCTCAGCTCAGTATAAATTTTTTTTTACGCTTCGCCGACTACGGCCAAGCTTATTCTCGCGTTGCGCTACGGCCCCCTGCCGCACCAGATCCTCTCCGTTGAGATTGACAGATCCACAAAACCAACAACCACAGTCAAGCTTTGAGCTCCCGCAAACCATCAGTTCGACCCCTAAATCTCCCAGGCCTAGACAGCCAACTCTCCCGTATACGGAGACAAACAGGCTGTTAACGTATACAATCACTACGTCACTATTGCGCAAGCCCCCTAAGCGACTACCTCACCACTTCCCATAACCCTAGTTCAGAGGACCACTACTACCCTCTCAACTACAGCAATAGTAGCTGCAGACCACCTAGGCTAAAAGTACTACTGTACTAGCGTGCCGTAGTAGCTATATATACAAACTTACCCCCCTCTTTATTAGGACTTTTTTGTTCTTATCTATAACAACTACTTAAGACACTCTCATTAGAGTATACAACATAGTAGCCTATACTATATCTTTACAAGCTGCCCTTACTTCTATTCTATTAGAACTCTACACTACTACCGTTGCTCTCCTAGAACAATTTGAAACCCCGTCTCCCTTTAAGGACAAGCCTATCCTAGGCATTCACTTCCCTGTTAATAGAGATAGATACTAACTAGCACCTCGCCAACTATTATTTAAGAACAACGTACAACTAGGATACTTAGTCGCTTAGACCGCTAGCGTTAAAGGTAAATAGGCTACTACTACGTTACAACAAAAAGAGCTTAATATATTTAGGCTTTTAACTATAGTAACCCTACCGCTTCTACTCTACACTCTAACCTACTCGCTAGCTATAGGTCTAACCTAACCCTACCTTAACTTCCTAGGCTACCGAGATACTTAACAGACCCTTAGCTCCTTACCCTCTATCAACCTACTAGCCTAATCCCTAGTAGACTCTTACATACTTTCCTCCCCGTACCTAGGCTAAGTATCCTTTCTACACTAGGAAAGACCTTCCTCTCTATTACTAAACTCTACCTACCCCTCTCTAACACTATAAGAAGAAACCTTATTTAATATAGCTCTACCTATAGCTGTAGCTGTTTTAATAAACAACAACAACTATACTTAACGTAAAAGAACTCGCATAGGATAGACTAAAAGACTTCCTCTTAATCCTATAATACTAAATATAGTAACTATACAAGGTAATATATCTCTAGCTCTACCCTATTATAATAAACTAAGCTAATCCTTTAAAAACCCTATTTAGCTAGAGACTACTCTAGCAACTAGAACTCTATTCTTCTCTACCCTAGAGAGATTAAAACCAGCTACGTATAGAACTATTACTACTAGATAGTCCTTTTAGAGACTAACAGTCCCTTTAGCTAATACTAAATTAAATATTAGCCCTACATCTAGTAATATAGTACTACGTAGATAGATAGCTCTTAATAGCCTTAACCTAGGACTAGATCTAAGTCTTGCTCTAAAACAACATAACTCTATTATAAGAGATAAGCTACGCGATATACTCTATAAGTTCTACTAAGAAATTGCTGAAATAATCTACTAGAACTTAAAAACCACTTCTCCTATAGTTCTAGTACTAAATCTACTAGATAGTTATTATATAATAGGTACTACTAGAGGCGTACCTAGTCTTTAGACTCCTTTTTAATACTAGTAGCTACAACTACCCTATTAGCTAGGTTTCTAGAGTTAGATACTATATCTACCTTAGCTATAGCAATACTAGACTCTATTAGAACAATAGTAAGTACTATAGAACTAGTTAACTTTTCCCCCTCCTCTTACTAGAGTAGGGGCTTCTAGAGCTAAATACTACCCCTACTCTTACTAATAGACTATACTACTCCTAACTCAGAGACTATATTCTACTAATAGAGCCCTAAGTTATCTACTCTTATACTATAGCGCGCGCCTTATACTAGTAGAAGTAAAGATAGCTAATAACAATACGCGCGTCCGTACTATAAGTAGTTCCCTTAAGTTCGTGCTAGACTAAATTAGCTATTTCTAGCTAGATATACCTATAGATAAGTACCTAGACAATATTACTAATATTAATAGAAAAGCTTACTACTATAATATTTAAGACTTTATTAACTCTATAACTCTCTACCTCTAATCCTAGATAATACTAGAGTACGTTATCTACGCTAACCTATACTAATACTTATAAGGCAATACCCTACTATAGTACTCCTTAAACCTAGTACTTAAGAGGAAGGTCGAGCTTAATACTAGTAATAGACTAGAAAACTAGATAAGAAAACTAGAATATTTCTATCTACTACAATTAGAAGCCCTAAAGAAATTAAATATAGAAACCTTTACGCTAGTAGACCTTATTAAAGCTTATAGCCCTTCTAAATAGTTCCTAAAAGTTAAATATTATTATTAGGATACTAGCTATAGTAGTAATAATAACAATAGATATATCTAGTATACTTAGAATTTCTTAGATAATAGAATTTATATCTACTTATAGCCTTTCTTAAAGACTATAACTTTAGATAAATTCCTAAGAGCTATTAAAGAGTGTAAATATAAATTTATAGAAATTTTTAAAGCTAAAGGTAAGTTAACTATACTATATTACTAGTATAATACTATAGGCTAATAGCAAAATCAATACAGTTTACGCTGTAATAATTTGCGTTAGCTAAGATATTAAGCTAGTAGTAATACTTAACCTAACGCTACTTAGACTACTACCCTAACCTACCTATAGCAAGGCTATACTCCTAACTAAAGTTATAACTAGAATTAAAACCTACTACAAGGAAATAGAAATAAATATACAAACTAACCTTATAGAACTATATTAGTACCCTACTAATAAAGTAGGTCTGCTTTTGTAAACTAAACTAACTACAGCGCGTCTACACTAAATAGATAGCTTTCTACTAACAAACTATATTCTAAAACTTAGAGTACCTACAATATAAATTATAATAGCTCTATAGTTATACCTACTACTTCTAATAACTAATTCTATATAATAGACTCTAGACAAAACTTTAAATAGTTATACTATAAATATACGTCTTCCCTACGTCCTTCTATAGAATAAATACCTAAAGAAGACTAGAGTAACAATAATTCTACTAACTATAGCTCTAGGTAATAAGCTAACTCTTAGGAAGAGTATAAAGGTCTTATATATCTAATAAACTTAAACCTCTACAATAACTCTAAAGATAAGGACAACTACTACTATATAGGCCTAGTCTAATATATTAAATAAGGACGTCTATATACTTGTAATTAATATAGAGACTTATTTACCTCTAGAAACAAACTATATACTTATCTTTAACAAGTATATACTACTAACTATATATACAATATCTTTATAGCTATACCTATTATAACTAAGCCTACTTTATAACCTTAAATACGTATTATTAAATCTACTACAGTAGCTCTAGTTAATAGAGCTATTACTATAAGGAACTAGTTTAAGCTAAAGATAAATATTAGAACTAAATACAATATAGAAAACCTTGTTGTTGTCCTAGATATAGGCGCTGCTCTAATACTTGTAAATAAGGGTTTTGTTTAGAAATACTTCCTAAACGCAAAGTAGGATAAACTAGATAAAGTAATTTAATACAAAGGTATAAGTACTATAACTAAGTCTATCTACAAAGTAGTATATATAATACTATATATACCCTCTATAATAGACTTAGGTAAGTAAGTCTATATACTCTAGCGCGTTCGCGCTTATATTATACTAAACCTTAGACCTAATATACTCCTTAGTATAGATATACTAGTACCCTAACAAGCTATAATTAACTTACAATACTAAGTACTTAGATAGCTACTCTATAAGGACGTAGTAGCTATACTTATTATTACCCCTAGGGATAAGCTTACTAAACTAATTAAACTTATAACGTAATACTAGATAGTTGTTCCTCTCTATATAGTAGTTAAAATAGACGCTATAGCTATAAAACTACTCTCTATAGCCTACAATTATATATTTAAACCTCTAACTTACTTACTATATAACGCGCACACATACGTAGTACTCCTTAAAGGAAAGAAATTAGAAGTAGTACTCTATAACAACTTAGACCAGTCCGTTAAGATTTAGAAGTATGCCCTACTTAGCTAAGTACTCTCCCTCGAATCTTACAGAGTCTACTACCTTACTAAGGACTAATACTACCTAGTAGCTATACTAGATTTACGTTACTACTACAGAATACTATTAAAGTAGCTAATAGAGTACTCTCTTAATAATAGTATTAAAGTATATAGAACGCCCTCTAGACAATAAGCTTTAGAATAACTTATACGTAGGTACAAGGATATTTTTATAGATAGCTATACTATCTACAAACTACTAGAAGAGTTTTATATACTAATTAAATTACGCAATAGCTAGCAATAGATAACCTTTCTATTAAAAATCTACTTCCTTAGACTACAAAACTATAATATTATTAACAAAATATTTAATAATCTTACTATATAAGGAAAAATATAGCTAGTAACTAAAGCTATACCCTTTCTAGTACTAGTATTTGTTATATAGAAGATAGTTATTAAAAAGCACCTAGATAGTATAGAATACTCTATTATAAAGTTGCGCCTAGTCCTTAATATACAAGAAATAAACTTATAGGCTATTAAGGATATATACCTACTAATAATACAATCTAATATCCTTAGTACTATCTAAGGTACAAAGTATATTATAGTAGTTAATAGACTTAGTTACTTCTACTAGTTTGTAGTAAAAGAATTAGACTAATACAAATTTACTATAAATACTTATTATAGAGGTAAAATTCTAAATATCTATACTATAGGATTTAAAAACTTAGTCTAGTATATCTAATAATATAGTAATAATATATTAAAAGATATACCTTTTACTAAGGCCTATATAGATAACTTCGTTATCTATTCTAAAATATTTAAGGAATATCTATAGTACCTTAAAGCTTTCTTTACTAGAATATAAGAACTAGGCGTATCCCTAGCACTAGACAAGGCTTTCCTTGCCTACCTATTAGTTAAACTCTTTAGCTAGTAAGTTAATAGGTTTAGTATTATATTAACTAGTAAGTATATTAGTACTTTAAAAGATATTAAGTTCCTAAAGAACGCTAAGGATATAGAGAAGTACGTAGGAGCTATTAACTTTCTAAACAACTATACGCTGTACTTAGCTTAGTTAGTAAAACTACTTACTACTCTTAAAACTTACCTACTTTAAAAAGTTCCTAAAAAGAAAGGTAGAGAGCGCGCCTAAATAGTAATAAGTATCCCTATTCTAGTACAAAGACCTATACAAGATATATTTAATAATATTTAGTTACTCTAGGATAATGTATTTACAAGAACTTACTAGGATATTACTAGACCCTTATACCTTAACGTAGACTTGTTAAAAGAATACAGGATAGCCTTAATAGCCTACTACGTTAAAGGTAACCCTACTCCTACTATAGTAGACTCTAACGTCTCTAAAGGATATAACAACAACGCTTTATCCCTAACTATATAGCTAAAATACACGATAAACTTTAATAAAGCTATAATTAAGCCTATTATCTTTCTCTTAAAATACTTTTTAGGCCTAAAGCGTTAGTACTTTCTAATAGAGCTAGAAATAGCTAGACTCTACTAAGTAGTCTAGAAACTCTCCTATATAATACAAGCTACTCTAAAAGTCTATATCTTTACTAACTATACTATAGTTATAGCTATTGTATAATAGTAAAAACTAACTTCAATAGAGTTACTTAAGAACTTAAACCTTTAGCTTGTAAAGGCCTCTATCTACCTCTAATAGTTTAACCTAGATATCTACTATAAACTAGAACGTCTTTATCTAGTCCTAGACGCTCTTTTATAACTTCGCCTAAATATAATACTAGAGTTAGATCTCTAAACCAATATCTTAAATAATATAGCCTACGTCTATTATATACTTATTGTTAAAATATTAGATAATTTCAAGTAACAACTTAGGCAGGCCTATAAAGTAGACCTACTCTAGTCCTATATTCTAAAAGTTATCTCTAGCAAACGTTGCAATAATAAAGATAAGACGCAACTCTTAAAAAGACTAAGATTCCTTCTTAAGAATAACTTACTATACTACTAGGACTAAGTAGATAGTTTAGAATATCTTTGTATACTATAGGACCTCTAGTACAACATTTTCTATTAAGTATATAATAAACACTATTACTAGGGATTCTACTAAGTATACTAACAAATACAAGCTAGCTTCTTCGTCTATAAGCTCGCTTAAAACTTACGTATATATATTAAATACTACCTAATATATACTATAGTCTAGACTATACGCTATAAAACCTATAGCGCTCTAGAGCCTATAGATAAACTAGTAAACCTATATAAGTATATAGTAATCGATATAGTTATATACTTACTAGAGATAGCTAATAGTTTTAACGCTATCCTAATAGAAACCTACCTTACCTCAAAGATAGTAAACGTTATCCTAGGATAGGATAATTAGACCTTAGAGTAATAGGGATTAGCCTTAGTCTAACGTAATTATCTTACTACCTAGGGAACGCTAACTATTATAGTTAGTAACTAAGACCTAAAGTTTATTAAAGGAGTTATAAGTACTTAATTCTATCTCTAGAAGATAGAACTATATACTACTACTACCTACTATCTCTTAGGTAATAGCTCTTTAGAACAGACTAATTAAACTATTAGTATCTCTCTGCGTTTTACTATTACAACTAACCTAAAGGTTAACTAGAACTAAATAGTCTTATATATTTAGTTTGTTATAAATATATCTTTTAATACCTTAATAAGTTACTCCCTATACTAGTATATTATAGGTTTTAACTTAAGATATACCTTTAAGATTACTATAGTACAGGAATATCTTTCTTGTAAGGAATTTAAGTTACTTAGACTCTAATATTAAGAGGAAGCCTAAGAAGCTATTACTTTTACTCGTGTTGCCTAAAAATACTACTATAACTAAAAACATACGCTATACCTACTAAAGGTTAGTAACTATACTATACTAAACCTATACAATAGTTATAAATTAAAAGGAAACCTAGCGCGTAAAATTAGTTATTAGTAAATAGGACCTTTTAAGATCCTTAAAGTAATTAGAGGAAATACTTTCTATATTAAGCTACTACCTAATATATATATATACGACGTAGTTAACGCAATATAGCTTAAACTCTACCCTACTCTAGGTAAAGACTCTTAGAACTATCTTTTTCTTAACCTCTAACAACAAATTATTAACTGTAATAAATAAGATTTTTGCCCTATCGAGTATATTATTAAGTGTAGAGTTAATTGCAACTCTAGCAAACTTTAATACCTAGTAAAATAGAGGGACCTACTTACTATATATAATGCCTAGCTAGGACAGACTTAACTTACAATAGCCTAAGAAATAAAGTATAAATATAACAAGTAGTTTCCCCTTACTAAACAAGAACAACGTTAATTATAATAGAAAAAGAGAAGAACTATAAAGTAGATTGTGTAGGATAGATAATAGGCTAATACACTACCTATTCTATTACTAGCTACTAAGCCTATTCCTAATATACCTACCCCTATACCTCTCTTAATAGAGCCTAAATACCTAACAGAACTTCTTAAATATATACTATTACTACCTAGATAATAGAGAAATCTCTACCTTAGGGATAGACTAAACTAGTAGTATATAGATACTACTTACAACAATAAATTATATAGCCTACCTCTAGTTAATATATTCTAAGATAAAACTACTCTAGTAATACTAGTCCTATAACTATAGGGACGTATCCTAAGGCCTTAGCTATAGGTATAAAACTACTATTATAACCTAGGCGTATTGTATATATCTTTATAGTACTAATATATAATATTTTAACTTCCTATATACTATTATTTTTCTACTTGCTACTCTATTTAGTTTCTATATAATACTCTGTTTTAACTTAATATTAACTAGTAAATAGTAACTAATTTACTACGTTGTCTTTAAGTTTTCCTAACTATACCTTATAACGCAATAATTACTCTCTTACCTTATTTTTACTCTCTTACCTATAGTATTTTTACCTATACCTAATTTTGCTACTCTCTTTTACTATTACCTACCCTAGTACCTATATAATCCCTACGAGCGCCTATCTACTTTCCTCTACTTTACTCCCTCTTTTAATATACTATAACTAATACTTAAGAGCTTACTATAGAACTTACTATCTCTACGCAAGAGACTATTAAAGAACCTAAGCTCTCTATTTAAGAGTATCTTATAAAACCTACTATTTTTACTTAAGACTATAGTACCTATAACGTAGCTACTACCTAATAGCCTATTATAAACCTTACTACTCTACCTTAAGAATAAACTACCTTTACTATAACTATTACCTAGGAGCCTACTTGTAATATACCTACTACTTCTTCTACTTACTCTACGTTAGCTAATAATAGATAACTATCTCCTACCTATAACTATACCTCTATACTAAGCTTCTAGAGCTTTAGGATATACTCTACTCTATTAACTAGAAGTCTCCCTAGCTACAAGCTATATAAACCTACAGTACGCTAGCTTCTATTACTATTCTAGCCTGTAATATATAGTTCCCTATTACTATTCTAGCCTATAATATATAGTTCCCTATTATTATTCTAGTTTATAATATATAGTTCTCTGTTGCTATCTCTATTTATATAGGTACCTACTAGTTAATTCTTTCCTAATAAGGACGAGGAAGATAACTATATTCTTAAAATAAATAAAGAAATCTCTAAGTATACTACCTATATACCTACTCTATTAGATAAAGTATAGGAATAGAGTATATAAAAACTATTATTACTAAGATCTAAGAAATAAACTACCTTCTATAATACCTTTGCTAAGGTAAAGAGTAACATACTCTACTACGTTAAAAAGAACCCTAGGACCTCTACGCGAAAGTCTAAGACCTTAATCTTAGATACTTACTAGACCTCTCTAAAAGTAACTTAGCCTAAAAAGAACTTACTAATTAAAAACTACGCCTAGGCTTATATATTAAAATATATAACAGGGCTAGTAGCTAGTTTTATTACTTACTAGCCTAGCAACTATAAGTCTTGCTAGGCCTATTAGACAAAACAACCTACAAACTAGCCTACTACTATTATAGATTTCTAACTCTAGCCTAATATAAAAGTTGCACAACTTTAGAAGGATTTTAATATTAATACCTATAGGACAGTCTATCTTACTAGTACGCCTACCTTTAATATACGCAGATAGTTAGGTATACTCTAAATTTAAAGATATAACGCTATAAATATAAGCTTTAAGTACGTTGCAAAAGACTAGTTTTTTAGAATAAAGTACGCTACTAAAGCAGAACTTCAAGCTACTATAGCTAATACTAGGACTAAACCTTTACGTAAATATAAGTCTACTAAAACTACTATAACTACGTCTACTCCTAAGAAGTAGAAGACAAAGGCTATGTTAGCTTTTAACTATTCTAAACCCCCTAAGGACAATAATTGTCTTCTAGCTCTAGTAGCCAACCCTTCTATTAGCAACTCCTACGCAATCAGCAACAGAAATAGGAACAGCTCCAACTGCAGATTCAGTTTCGACCCTAACAACGCCTATTCAATTAACAACTCTGTCAACAACACTACCAGCAAAATATAAACCCAATAGCACAGGCCAGGGGACTACGGCCTTGTTGCTGTTCCAAAAGCATTACAAAGCATCCTAAAAAACAACAATTTAGCTCTCCTACTCTAGTAGTAGACATTTTAGGTAAGAGAATTTGATGAAGGATACTATAAGGCCTCCCACCCCAGAGGGGTAGAGACTGTTACAGGACACACTAGCTTAGCTTGAATATATAGCCTAGCCTACCTTAGCCCTAAGGGGACATCACAATACAATACAATCATACCTTTGACTACGTCATCCAAGATCCCCTCACACTCGACGAGGGTGCGGATGTCAAAATGGTGGATGCTGCTAATGCATGCACTCTGATTGCTGTAGCTTTATCAATCCAAAAGCCAACATGGTGGGAAATGCGTTGGCCGGGATATAACAACTAGGTGCCCATCGCGACCTTGATTATCGATAAAATGCTGCAAGCTAGAGGTGCAAATGATGTCGTGTTTGATGAGGCTTTTAATGACGATGCACTGAGATTGTCGTTAAAGCGAGTGGACCCCCAGAGCAAACTGGTTCCTCAAATCTGGATTCCTAAACTCAAGAATCTGATGAAGGAACGTCGCGAGATCTTTCTTTCACAAACGGCGGTGGACCCGGTCGATGCTTTGAGCAGCTAGATTTTGGTCTTAGCAATGGCAATGTACAGAACTCGTGTTCATCACAAAGGGGTAGGATATATGGGTGACACTATAGATGGAGAAGAAATGCGGGAACTCGATGGCAGAGTGGTATTCGGATTCTTCATAGGCCGTCCCTTCTTCGTTAAGCCGATTGTGCTCTTGGTAAAAGTGAGTGTTGCTTATGTCTCTCGCTTGAAAGAAAGGAGCAAATTTTACCTTGAGCTTAGATAGCTTTTACATCCTCGTTCCAGCAGCAACACATCTTAAATTACTACCGTCATCTCCCTACCCCTACTTTTTGCTTCCTGCTGATTCCTTATCACTACGGGATATAACCTACCTAACTGCCCTTGATTCAGAAACTCGCCGTTATCCCAGCTCCAGCCTATATAAAACCTTGTTTTCAGAACGCAATGCGTGCTGTTTAGCGAAAGAGGCAGGTAAAATATAGATTCATCGTCACCAGCACTAGGCGATTCGCTCTGACTGTCTGTACCCAGATATTCGGAGTATGTGTACTATTCAAACTCGATATGCACATGTGACCCATGAACTCAATCACAACAAAACCAATTCACTCATAAACATCCAGAATAACATACACATTCACCATTTCACTATTTAAACGCTAAAAAGCCAACTAGGCGGGACCAGGCCACGCACCTAACCTCTCCCAAAAAAAGAAACCAACGCCACAGTAAATGCTATACCCAAGCCTAAAATGCATCCTCCCAAGACGGCATTACTAACTAGAAAAATAACCAGAAAATGCCCGATAAACTCCCATTAATGCCAGAAAAATGCTGAGCGGAAAACCAGTTCCGCGCCAATTATTAACGGAAAAAAGAAATATTTTGGTTCTTGCATCGCATCATTTTCATCTCATCCAATAGACTTCCCTCGCTTTCCCTTCCCGCACTCACGCTTGCTCAGCGGCTCGTCAGGAAAGACCCAGCCGCGCACACGCTTGGCCTCGCGCTTCTCACCGAGCTGCGGCTTGGGGATCCAGGTATCTTTTTCAAGATGGTTCTGGCGGGTCAGAGCAGCAGGCCCACCGACGTCCATGCGCCAGGTGCCCATACCCTCGAAGGGATTCTCCTTGGCTAGCATGTGGAGGTACCAGAGGGCAAGGGAGGCGGTGAGTTGAATGTCACCAGTTTGCGGGTGAGCACCTTGGGTGGAGAGGGAGATGGGGGCGGAGGTCTCGAGGTAGCCGAAGATAGGGACGCCAGTTTGGGCGTTGACGATGGTGGGGTCGATGGCGGCGGATTCCGAGGGGCCGCCGCAGCGGACGCAGAGGAGCTCGATTTCTGTCATGATGAAGCCGTAGCGGCAACCGTGCTCGCGCATCACACGATGGAGGTGGGCGAGGCCTTGGAGGTAGAGGACTTGCTTAGGGGGTGATTCGCTACGCATGCCGGTGTTCCAGTTGTCGTAGCACTTGACAAGGCCAACTACGCGACCACGAGCGTCGCCGAAGATGGTCTTCTCAAAGTCGGAGGGGTAGCTTGAGACGAACTCAGGCTGGGCACGCATACCAGGAATAGACTTCATAGCGCGCATGACCATATGTGTGTTGCCCTGAGAAACCTTGAGGGCGGCATTGACCTTGTTGGCGTAGTAGTTGGTGCAGATATCCTGGAGAGCAGACTCGTTCTCTGGCTGCACGCTTGAGCGGCATGGCTGAGGGAGGTAGGAAGATGGGACAGAAATCTCGAGGAGGGGAAGGACGGATGGGATGGACTTGATGGTGGAAATGTTGAAGTCTTCCCAGCTGCGGAGGTTGCGAATATCCCACCAGAAGTGGTTGCTAATACCTCGTGGTGCGCTTGTGACGCGGCGAACCAGAGCAGGAGTGGGGTTGGCAGATGAGAGGTACTCAACTAGAGAAGAGGTCGACTGGAAGCTATCAAAGCCAGCGTCGAGGTAGGATGGGTACTGAACCGCTGGGGCGGGCTCATATTCTGGGACAGTGAAGTCTTGAATCGAGGCTGCGGTGAAGCTGGGGATCTCTTGAACAGTGGCGTAGGTTGAGGGAAGAGCAGTAGCAAGGCTCAAGTTTGATGAAGGTGCAGCCGAGCCTGTTACATAGCTAGGAAGGTTGCGATAGGTAGGGAAGCCATATCGGCTGATGACGGTCTCGTCAACGCTTCCAGCTGAACCTGATCGTACATGGCGAGATGCATTGACCGAGACGGAGCGCGATTGGGTGCCCATAAACGATGATGCTCGGCGGCCCTCCTGTGGTGCGAAGACGATGGGCGAGTTGAGAGTAGACAAGTTGAAGTCATAAGAAGACGCAGTTGATACGGGAGAAGTCAAGCTGCTGTGGGTGTTGTGGATATTGTGATTAAAAGGACTGGAGTCACGGCGAACCATCGAGGCGGGCCGTGAGTAGGGGCTGTATCCATAGTTTGTGCTGGAGGTTGACGTCGTCCTGCGATGTCGGATGGGTCCTTGGGTAGGCTCGGCTACCTGGTCTTGTGATCGAACCTTGGGGAGAAGGAGGGGTCCATGTTGCCTGATGGGTGATCGTGGGGGAGTGGGGACTGTGTTGCGTTCCGGTGATGAGCCTTGGGAGTAGTATGTGACGTCTGAACCAACACTGCCTGGCATGTAGTTGAAGGAGTGGGTTGGGGGGGTTGTATGACGGCTGTACATGATGGATGGAGTAGAGCTACCGGACTGCGTTGTGTGAGGACCAATAAAAGAAAAGCTGAAAAGCTAACGATGGCTGCCAACTTACGCTACAAAGAAGAGTTTAGAGACAGGCAAATTATGGAATAGGGATTAGTAGGAGAGCCAGCTCTCGTGTCTAAGACAAGAAGCAGAAGCAAGTGCGAGACAGAAAGAAAGAAAGAAACTCGTCACAAGGCCGGGGCAGATGGTCAGTGTAAATGCTGGATGCTGCTGCGGATGAGGGACTGGTGATTGCGGCACGGTGGACTTCTTATCCTTCAGCGTCAGGAAGAACTGACGACCAGTGCTCGGGGCGCGCTAAAACCGATGAAACACGATGCATCGACAACCGTGGCGGTGGGCCTGGGAGCATCTGGCGGTCTGGCGGCAGTATCACAGCAGAGTCGTTCTACAGCATGGAGCCTCACTGGGGATGCTGAAACATAGCGCTGCCGGCTGGGCGAGTACGTGTGGCATGGACAAGTCAAGAGCAGTAGACGAGGCATTGCTATTCTTGCTGGACGTATGGGCCAGAAGCGGTATGGAGGCATAGGATTGTCGTCGTTCAGTGGCTGGCTGCGGTGAGGTTGCAGAGAGGGCGTCCCAATCGGGCAAGCGTGCGCGAGGCGCCTGCACCTAGGGCGGTTGGGCCTGATGAAACCGGGATGGTCGGCGCCGCATTGCGAGAGTGAGTTGTAGCTTGTCGTGCTTTCTGGCTTCCAGAGGGCGGCCTGGAGCGGCAGTTTGGCGTTGTGCGGCTGCCATGGAGCGAATCGACGGGCGTGGTCGCGGTGTGGAGAGTGTTTAGCGCCTGGCCTAGCGTCTGTGCGTGTCGTCCCGCACGGCGTGGGGCACATGCCAGTCCATGCCAGTCGTGCAGCCGGTAAGAGTCATCGCAGCGACGGCCAGCCAACGATTGGCCCACGGCCGTCCAGCGTTTCGTTTGAAAGCCTCGTCTGCATCGTCCTGGCACGGCCAGCATGCACCTCCAGTGACTCACAATGGGCGAAGAGACGGCTTCCACGACTATAACACGCTGCAAAGTCGCTCACAACACGACGCGTCTGGGAGCGCGTTCGCGTAGCCCATATTCCAGGTCCAGCGTCCTGCCCACCTTTTGCCCGGCATTTTGACGTTGACTGCAATGCCAATACTGCACGGAACCGTCCGAACGTCAGTTTGCGCCGCGCCCCGTATCGTTCTCGTCAAAGGTACTATCCGTCCAGCCCGGCCATTGGCTGCTCGCTCTCCGCCAATCCAAGCGCCGGCCCTGTCCAGACGTTGCATCCGGACGCGCTGTCATGGGGAGATTGGCTCTTTGCCTGAGCCTCGCAGACGACTGCTGTTAAGCGCCCACGACTAAACTGCCTCTTCAGGAACTATTAGGTTTCATTTGCGGGCCCCTATAGCACCCAAATATAGCCCAAACAGGCCGGCCGCACTCCAAACCGGCTGCGAAAAAGACCGTTAATTGCTTGACTCGGAAATTAGCTGTCAAACTGCTCTCACGCTCTGGCCGCCTCATCCATCGCTCCCCTCAATTTCTCCACCAAGTGGCTCGACGTTACCTGTGGCTCATCTCCGTTTCAAGAATCTTCCATGTCATGCTTCTATCTACGCGCTCACATCCCTTCCGACTGCCTGGTCACTGTCCATCAGCATCGGGAATGCCCTTGCACGCACTGTCCTTGCACAAGACCGAGCTGAAGAGCCTCAACGCCGTACTTCCGTACGCGCCCACAGATCGTCAGCCGCATCCGAAGAAAAAGCCTGATCTCGTCAAGGTTTCCCTTACACACGTACCCGCCATCGTCATCTGCCCTCAATAGTCTCAATGCCATGCTTTGCCCTACGCGCCCAACAGGCTTTCATCGCCGCTTCGGTGCAATCCTGCTCCTTCTACCGCTTGCGCAACTCGCCCTCAACCCGCTCACTCCACCATTTCTTCCACTCTACCACTTTATTGTCGGTCCGGGCTTCTTCTGCCGCGAAGACCGCCGCATGGCTCCTGAATGCCTCTTCGAGATTGCATCCCAGGAACTCGCGCTGTGCTCTGGCGGCCGACATGGCCCCCGCATCAACGGCGTTAACAGCCATGAGAAACTGCCTCACTAACCCCTCGTCCCCTCCGCCATGGCCCCCGCCCGCCTGATGCGGTCTATGTGTCTTTGTGTATCCCGTTGAAAAGTCGTGCACGCGTATAGCGCTGCTGTCATACTCAATTTCTCCTTTAGTGCCGTATATTCGACCGCGCCGCTCACATATCTTCTCTGTAAAGGCAATCATGTGGAACTGTGCAGTCTTTGCACCTCTTTGGCCTAGCTGTGGTCGACCATTTTCGTCCTTGGATAGAGGGTCGTCCTCCCATGTTATAGTCACGCATTGGTCGTCGCACACATCGTTGTCAGACTCCCAAACACAGCGGCCAAACCATGGACGTGCTTTTACTTCCGAGGTAGGCGTAGACGATGTATAGTCTTCACTTAGATTGTCAAGAAGCTGCTTTGCTGCGGCTTCTTTTCCTTCCTTCTTGAATATGTCCTCAATCTCCGGATTCACAATCTTGACGGGCCAGCCTGTGTTTCCGAAAGCAAGCTGCTTGCCGAGATAGATCTCCTTCGCGCTGTAATCACAGTTTGACTCGTGAGGACAAGATAGACAATTAGTAGCATCCCCTGCCTCCTTTGGTTTTCTTGCGTTTCGGAAGAATTTCCTGGAACCAGTAGAGGTAATGTAAGAAGGTAGATGCGGTGGGTTATCCGCATTTTTCGAGGATGGGGTGCAGAGCATCCATAAAAGAAAGTCGATATCATGGCATGATTTGGTGAGCAATGAAGGAGCTGTTGCCGATTCGTTACGCCAATTCCCTCTGTTTCCATCAGTATTGTCTCTGTATCGTTCAAGAGCAAGACTTACCTGACATAGCTGTGACTAAAGTGCCACCAACCCACCGGCTCAACATGCTCTATACTCAACACATCCCCAATTACACTCTCCTCCAGTACCAACTGCCTCAACATCATATTATGTGGCGAGTACCGCAACACATGACATATACCAAAAATCGTCTCTTTGCGTTTCATTGCCTCACCCTCCCCACCCGTCTTCTCATCCCCCACCCTATTCAACGCCCTCCAAATATTCACACAACTCTCCAACCTCGTACTCAACGGCTTCTCCACACAAACATGCACGCCCAACCCTGCAATTCCACACACAACCTCCTCATGCATCTCATCCAACACACAAACAAACACCGCATCAATCACAACTGGCGCAAACCCCCCGCTCCCCGTCAACCCTCCGCCCGTCCTTGCGCTCTCGCGCCGCCCCTCCTCATAACGCACCCACTCGCGCCAGTCCGAGAAACACGCGCCAAACCGCGGCGCCCGGCCCTCGCCCCAAATGAACTTGCGCCCAAATTCTTCGCGCTTGTACACAATGGGCTCGCATACTGCAGCGATCTCAGCGTTCGAGCAGGAGAGGACGGCGCGTGCGTACGAAGTACCGCGGCTGCCAGCGCCGATGACGAGGATTTGGGGTGGCATGGTGAAGGTTTGCTTGGTTGGGGTGTGAAGGAAGGCAGATGTGGAAGGGGTTTGGTTTGCGGTTGCTAGTGGGGGTGGATCAGGGGATGGGGAGGGAGATATTCGGCTGAGGAGCTTACGGATTGTTGAAGTGGGCTGTTTTGGGGGTGGGGTTGCGGCGGTGGTGGCGGCCATGGTGGGTTGTTGGAGTGAGTGGTTAGGATTCTTGATACGAATGATTTGGCTGGCGGGACTTGGGATCAAAGAGAGCTGGCTGAATAGGCTGCTATGTAAATTTAGTTTGACAATGTCATATACATCTTATGTTTTAGGTCTGCCTGGAGGCTGAATCGCACACCGGCGTAGTGAGGGGAAATGTGAGGTTAGTGTACGAGTGTAGCATCAAGATGCAAGGTACGTTGCATTGCATGTCAGAATACGCTGGTCGTCACTTCAAAGAGGAAGTCACGTTGTGGGGCTCCTGCCTAAGGCACGAGTTTGAGCCAATGAGATCATTGATGATAAATCGTGATATTGAGTCTCTGGCAAGGCGTTCTCGCGTCACGTTGGAAAAATAGTCTACTTAGTCTATCGTATAGAGTATCGTTTAGAGATAAGCGTACATGCCAGAGCATAGTATCCCACAGTCCAAGTCCGCCTTGCCAAACGACCGCGCCACCGTGGAGATTAGGCAGATGAGAGAATGGCTATGATTTATCCAACTCATAAAAAAGTAAATATACCTCCTTTTGCTTTGCAAGTACCTCACTGGTTTTGCTCTCCTTGACTTTGTCGTCACTGATTCCCCACCATCGGTTGCTTGCCCCTCTAGCCTTGCGCTTGAGTGGATTGGCGTCAGCCAGCGAAGCAGCCCTTTCCGTTGCCTTGTCTCTGAGTGATCGTAAGCTCTTAGTTCGGGAAATTCCATCAATCTCTGGTGTCAATGGGGGTATTTGTAATGAATTAGTATCGGAATCTCGCGGTGCTGATGTTGGCGCCGGACTTTTGCGTGTCGTTGCCGAAGAACTTCGCGAAGAGAGCGATCGTGTAGAAGGGGAATCTAATGTAGGGGTCGAATGAATTGGAGAACCGGCACCACTACTATGCGGTAGGTTAATGCTTGATATCTGTGGACTCTGTCGGGCGGACGGTACTGCGGATGGCCGTGCAGATCCGTATGGGCTGGCTTGAAGACTATATGCACCTCCTGTACCAAAGGAGACAGGTGTGGAGAAGGGCAAGGGTTGCACCTGGCGACGGAAAGACTCGTAATGGCCGCTGTTGTGGCTACCCTTGTGTGTGACCAGACCTAGTAGTTTATAATTTTTGCGGTTCAGCAGCCCGCCCAATGGTAGTGATTCTGGGAAGGACACTTTGGCGAGATTCTTTGTAGATGCACTGCCAACCGCATAGACCGATCGCGACAGATGAATAGCAAGTATTTTTGGAAATTGTGAAATGTACATATGGCGAGCTATTCGACGCTTGGGAGCTTGCTTCGAATCAGGAAGCTCGATGTCTTCTGGAGGGTTCTCAGGATCTTCCTCAAGGGCCTGTCGTATCTTGTCGATATCTAACTGCAGACGTTCCTTGACCTCTGCATCGACTGCGCGAGAAAGTTCGTGGTCTTTGCTCCTTAGCACATGCTCTAGGCGACATCGTTCGCATCTGAAGTCATCAATGTGCTCGACCTTTAGCATCCCGTCAAAGCAGGCATTTAGCGAAGTTGAGGATACCTGCGGTACGTTTAATGTTAAGGTGACGAACGTCGAGACTGAGGGTTTTGGCTTGAAGTGACATGTCTGGCATTCAATCTGCGACTCGAATTTGCCCTCGAAGGGGAAACCTTCCTCGTCCAGGGGTGGCTTATCACCGTCCTCACCTTCATCTTGGTCGTTGCTACCTGGGCTTTCTGGAAGAGCGGCGCTAAACTGCTCGATGATTTCTTGTCGCGGGGACGTACTTTCTCCATTCGCAATATTTATGCCAGTCCGTTTGGCTAGGTTTCTGGCTTTGGTCCCTGCGTGGTATTCATCGCGCAGCCGTTCAGTGACTATCTGGAGGAACTCCTGAGCGTCCTGTTGCTGGCGACTGATATGGGTGCCAAATGCATGCTCCAGTGCTCGGATAAAAGGCTGTGGGGAAATGGTCTTCTTATATATCGGTCGTTCGTTTAAAGAATCAAGAATCTCCTTCAGAGCAAAGGTGAGCCAGCCCCGTTGCAGGCCCACAAGCTTCTCCCGTTTGGTAGTCGACTTTACCGTGCTAGCCCTCTCTGGGTCGACATTATACACTTCTGGACCATCAAGGGTCCGCCGGTGGGTTTCCCGAATGAGATATACGCGCAAGTCAGGCAAGCCGGCAAGTGCCTGCAGCACTGAGTTTATAAAGCAGTCGTTGGCCGCATTGCTGAGGCCGACGACGCTTTTCTTCTTATTTGATGAATCTTCATCAATGAAAAAGGTGGGGCCAAAGACATAGACGAGCGTAATGGCAGCCAGAGAGGCACCTGCTGCATAGGTTGCGATCGTGAGCGGCTTCTCAGGCATATTGCGGCGCTGCCACTTCCGCTATTGCGGGATTGGGCGGGCAGACTAGGGTTGTGTGAGACAGTGGTGACAGGACAAGGCTACCGGCCTGGGGGGGTCTGGAGGTATTTGGGAGGAGACAGAGGTAACAGGGCTTGGGGCTCCATGGCCAGACTATTGCCCAGGTTGACGTATCTCGCTGGCAGTCATCAGTCGTTTGCTTGGAGAGTCGCAGAATATGCCGAGCCAAACGGACGGAAAGCGCACCGGCCATTTGCTGTTTTGTTTCCGCACTGTGACGACCAACCGACAAAGACAGGGATCTCGCAACATTTACTCGAAAGACAACCACACTCGTTCCTTAGCACTCTGAATTTACCTTATCGCCAATGGCATCGATCACGAGGTCTTCGCTGCTCCCGCAGTGTGCGTCATGCATACGACGATTTTCACGGCAAAATTTGGATGCCTGGCGGCCGCAGCAGACACGCAATATTTCAAAAAAGGCAAAAGAGGTAGAGCGCAATATTGTCGTCAAGCTACTCAAGAACGTGCCTCGATATGGACGCGCAGGTAACCGGAGCCAAGGTCATTTGCCCTATGAGCTATGCTGATGCTCTCGCGATAGGCGCCTACATACCCTTGAATCCTTCGTTGATGCGCAATCGATGGTTCCCAGCCCGCGTGGCCGATTACGTGCCTGCAGTCCAACTGAAGCAACTGAAGGCCAAGGAGCTGGACATGTCAAGAGACTTCACATATGGCGTGCGACTGAATCTCGAGGAGGGAGAGGAAGAAATGGAGGATTTGGTTGCTCGGAAGCCCTATGTACGGCCGATTGAGATTGATGTCTTGAGCGTATGTTTTGCTTGGATTCAAAGACGTGCAATGCTGATAGCGCTAGCCTGACCGGACTATGGATCTGCTAAATACCTTTGTATCGCCCACCATCGATTTCTACCGCCAGCGCATCGAGTCTGAAAAGGAAGCAAGACCACAAATCGGCGCGTCTGGCGCAGCCGATGTCCTGACTGCTGCTGCAATGGGCTCCAAATCTAAAGTCCAAGTCAATGCAATCTACGGCTCCGTTTCCACAGCAGACGTTGTCACGACCATAAAAGCAGCGCTGGCGCATAACGATGAGGCAGCTCGCGTGATATTGAATGAAGTAGATGTCAAGTTTACATCAGGCCACGAGGGAGATGCATCGCGAGTGAAACAACTCGGCGTTTTCAGGATCGAGATACAAGTACCTGGCGCAGAGGAGGCTCTCGTGAGAAATGTACGGATTCGAGAGAAGACATCGGAAGCATAGAGGATAGCATACTCTTGAGGAATACTTGGTCGGCTTTGGATTTTACCTGTATATGGTGCTCCTACGCATTTAACATAGCATAGCATAGTCACGGCAAAAGGGCCATGGCAATCGTGAAGCCGAGGGTCGGAGCGCATACTCCATGCAAACATTCTTCCAGTATCACGAATGATGTGATAGGCTGGACCCTGGCATACGATGTGTAACTCCCAAGGCACTCGGTAATTGGTGACATAAGAAGACGCGATTCACGGCGAGATCCGGACAAAGGCGTCCGGTGATGGCAACAAGCCGAAGAGTCCACTTGATCTAGCCAGCCGCATGCCGAGCACGCGGCCCCGCCACGACTTCAGAGCGCGGCCGTGAATGCTTTGTGCATGACATAGCATTTCTTCTTCGCCTTCATAAACCCAGCCGTCGGCCAGCAGAACAAAAGTGTGTCAAATGATATCGCCAGGTACGTAATGACGCTCCTGCAGGGTCCGCATGAGATTGCAAGATTCTCGGCCAGATTAGGACCATATTTTCCTTTTGAGCTGAGGCGCGTGGGTGAAATGAAGTGAGTGGAGCGTAAGCTGTGCGGCTGCGTCACATCACCTTCGGATCCACGTAGCGGGGTGACCCCACTAAAGCTTCCACTACTTCTTTCCCAACACGCAAACTCAACAACCTTACTTCTTCCTTATAACTCCTCGTCCCATCAGAAATTCTAACCACAGACATTCCAGAAACTCACTTACCATAAACCACACAATCAACAATCATGGGTGCCAAGGACGTTCTTTCCCGCAAGACCGGTGTCATTGTCGTATGTTTATCGCGACATCAGCTTTGCGATTTGGCCTAATGTGTTCTGTAGGGCGACGATGTGCTCAAGCTTTTCCAGCACGCCAAGGATAACGGTATGAAGACGTACTGATCGCGATTGAAACATGGCTGACATCCTGCTCTTCCGAACGCAGGCTATGCTATCCCTGCCGTAAACGTACGTGTCCATCTCCATCCCCCGGCCGGATTTAGAACTATCAATTGAGATCTGAATTTCACTAAAATCTGAAGACTGACGATATCAGGTCACCTCTTCTTCCACTGTTGTTGCGAGTACGATCCTCCAATTCTGCTTACTATTGTGCGATTCTGACCGGCCACAGCTCTCGAGGCTGCCCGCGATGCCAACTCACCGATGTAAGTTTCACTTCATGCACGGTATTGATAAATGCTGATAAATACACAGCATCCTCCAGGCCTCTCAGGGAGGTGTAAGTAGCACTGAACAGCCACATGACGAGACCATCTGATCTGAAATTGCTCAGGCCGCCTTTTTCGCTGGAAAGGGCGTCGACAGTAAGTAAAAATGGATCGATTGTATCTGCGACATTCATTGATTATACAACAGACAAGAACCAGGAGGCTTCCATCGCTGGTTCCATCGCCGCCGCTCACTTCATCCGCTCCATTGCCCCGCTCTACAACGTCCCCGTCGTACTACACACCGACCACTGCGCCAAGTTAGTGTCATAGCCAGCAATCAGGTGAATCGTTTGCTGATTTCTCTAGGAAATTGCTGCCATGGCTCGATGGTATGATGGATGCTGACGAGAAGTAAGTCTGACGATTGATTTTTCGACATTTGCTAACTCTATTTAGATATTTCAAGGAGCATGGCGAGCCCCTGTTCGTAAGTCGATACCCTCAGTTGCACCCCTGTTAGGGAGTAATCGCTAAACGAACAATAACAGTCCTCCCATATGATCGACCTCAGCGAAGAAGAGAAAGACTGGAGTAAGTGGAACACCGCTGAAGTCTCTGACGGTTCTAATCAGGCTCTCTAGACATCGCGACAACAAAGAAGTACTTGGAGCGCGCCGCCCCCATGAGTCAGTAGCCCCCGAAGTCTATGAAACGACAAACACTGACGGTTCATTAGAGCAGTGGCTTGAGATGGAGATTGGTATCACAGGTGGTGAGGAGGACGGAGTCAATAACGAAGATGGTACGCACAGATCATATACAATCTATGCTTGGATATATGCTGATAAGTTTCTTAGTTGACAACAACTCCCTGTACACCCAGCCCGAGGATATTTATGACATCTACGCTGCTCTCTCCCCCGTCTCACCATACTTCAGCATTGCTGCTGGCTTTGGTAACGTCCATGGCGTTTGTATGTAACTCCACTTTATGCATCACATATAAGCCATTCGCTGATTTCATGTGTCCACATATAGACAAGCCAGGTAACGTCAAGCTTCAACCCGAGCTCCTCAAGAAGCATCAACAATTCGTCAAGGACAAGATCAACGCTAAGGAAGACAAGCCTGTTTTCCTTGTTTTCCACGGTGGAAGCGGCAGCAGCGTGTACGTGTTGTTCTTATGCGCAGATATTATTCCAAAATAAGCTAACTTTTGATTTAGCGATGACTTCCGACAGGCGATTTCTTACGGTGTCGTAAAGGTCAACTTGGACACTGATATGCAATGGGCATACCTCTCTGGTGTCCGTGACTTGTATGTGTACATGCACAACGAATATATGAAAAATGAACTGACGTGAAGTTGCAGCATCCAAGGAAAGCATGACTACCTCCAGACGCAAGTTGGCAACCCAGATGGTGAAGACAAGCCTAACAAGAAATACTACGACCCCCGCGTCTGGGTACGTGAGGCCGAGAAGTCCATGACGAAGCGCGTCACTACTGGTCTTGAGGACTTCTATGCAGCCGGAAAGGCATAAACGGCCAAAAATGCCTAGACTTGACCTGGAGCTATCCACATCCCGGCGGGGCGTTTGCGGAGTAGCATGAGATAGAAAATGGTGTATTGATGATAGCATGATGCGGCCTAAAAACACACGGCTTGCCTACAGAAATGATGAGAATGTAAACATATTATAAAAACATCAAAATCAAATATGCCAGATTTCCCAAGGAAGTGAGCACTTGTGGCGATTGCATATACGTACCAGATACGCTTTACCATATTAGGCATAGTAGTAACCTTCTCCGATCAGTGCCACCAGTCCATCGATTTTTTATGACATCATATGTACTAAACACTGTAATGCTCTTTCCCTGAATTATATGGGCATGTGAACAGTTTGCGACCGCAGTGAGGTCACCATTTGCGTATATAGTCTGTCCTTATCCACCTTTCTTCTTTCACCAAAACCTCAAACTACGACCAAGTCTTATACATCAAGGCATCTAATCTGCAACAACAATATTTTTAGTTTACAACTACTACTCGAGAGACATCCAATATGACTCTCAGAGATTCTATTCGAAAGGGTGCAAGCATGATCCACGGCACTGGCGAGGCTATCCGAGGAAACTTTAATGCAGCCGTGGACGGAGCTGTTGGAGACAAAACAGCCGCAACGAGGAATAAGGAAATTGCTCAAAAAGGAGTTGACGAGTGGGATCGTGGCTATCGTGGACATGGTATGCACTTACCCTCAGAGCACTCTAAGCACCGAATAAGTACACTAATACATTTCCGCTCTAGTCATAGGAACTGAACCTACACACGGCGTAGGCCATCATGTTCCTAGTCACTCCGCCGCTGCCACAGAAGCTCAAAATACAACACATTCTACCTCAACAAACTATAGCCCACACAGCACAAATCTCGGCAACAAGGCCGACCCACGATTCGATTCTGACACGGACCACCGTGGCACAGCAACTACTTCTACGAATGCTGGTCCACACGGCAGCAATATGGCTAACAAACTTGACCCTCGCTACGACTCGGACAGGGATCATCGTGCCAATCTAGCGTCCGACGTAGGCCACAGCGGCCCCACGGGATCTACGAACGCAGGTCCGCACCAGAGCAATTTTGCGAACAAGCTAAACCCTACAGTCGATTCTGATCGTGATCATCGTGCCTCTGGCGTGGACCCGAGTGGCTTGACAGGATCTCCAAATGCGGGACATCATAACAGCAACTTTGCAAACAAGTTAAATCCTAGAATCGATTCAGACCAAGACCACCGCGCCAACCCAACATCTGGCATTGGTCCCAGTGGTCGTATAAATTCCACCAACGCTGGCCCACATACCAGCAACTTCGCAAACAAGATGGATCCTAGAGTCGATTCTAATATGGATCATAGAGCTAATCTAGGGAGCAATGTTGGGATTCAGGGCGCAGGTGCTGGGGGTGTGGGAGGTGCCGGAAGCACGAACACGGGCCCTCATGCGAGCAATTTGGGAAACAAGCTTGATCCGAGGGTGGACTCTGATATGAACCATAGGGGAAATACGGCTGGATATCGATAGATGGCGAGTCGAAGAGAGAGGAGAATGATGCTATGATATACCCTTTCCCTTGATTCAGTGTTATCGATTATAGTTTTTAGTTTACGGTGAAGTTTGTAAGAGTTCGGTTTGATTGAACGTACCGATTGAAGGATCTAAATTTCAACCATCTACCATCATATATCTATGAAAAGCAATCTATCTGTACTAGCTCACATACCCTATCTTAACCAATTCACAAAATCGCTGCCTCCACCCCACCATACTCCTTCGTACTATGCACTAACCGCCCCCTCACCCACACCGCAACCGTATTCCTATCATCCCCGCTATACACCCACTTCTCTATCTTCTCCGCCCAACTCTCCCACCCAAACACATCCACCGCCCCAAACACCCCACTCCCCACCTCCCCTAGCTTCACCATCTGCGCATCAAACTCCATCCCCACCTCAAACCCTCCAACCTGCTCCTCCAACCCCACCACCGCCGCACCCCCCCTCGTCCCAAGATACAACGCCTCCTCCGTCGACAACTTCGCCGTCTCGTCCCCCGTCTCGAGCGATAAGTGCCGCGACACCCACACCGCCTGCCGCACGTTTTCGAGAATCGATGGATGAAAACCGCCGGAGATGTCTGTTCCGAGACCGAGGGTGTGGCCCTCAGCCAGCAGCGTGCGCACGGGACAACACCCAGACGTAATCGCCGTATTGCTCGCGGGACAATGCGAGATCTTGGCGCCGCGCTGACGAATGGTTGCGCGTTCTGCGGGGGAAAGGTGGACGGCGTGGGCGAGAATAGTCTTGGGCGTGAGGAGCGCATGCGTATCGTATACATCAGTGTAGGACTTTGAGTCGGGGAAGAGGGACTGGACGAGGGCGATTTCGTGCTTGTTTTCCGAGATGTGGGTTTGGATATGCGTATCTTCCTCTGCGGCGAGGGCGGCAATTGCGGCGAGGCAGTCGGACGTGCAGGAGGGGGCGAAGCGCGGGGTGATGATGGGTTTAACAATGGTGCCGGCTGGGTCAATGGAGCGGATGTAGTCGATGCTGGCTTGGGAGTCGCGGGTGCTGGATTCGACACTGGCGTCGCGGTAGTAGGCAGGACTGAGGTCGCTGTTCATGCATACGCGGCCGACGAGGGCGCGTTGGCCGCGCTGGAGACATATTTCGGCAAGGAGATTGGTGGCGGGAACGTGGATGGTCGCGTAGTACGCGCATGTAGTAGTGCCGTGGGATAAGGTCCGCGAAACAAAGTTTTGGTAGACGCGGTCTGCTCGGGTGAGATCAGAGAAACTGGCCTCCATTGGAAACGTGTATGTTTGGAGCCAATCGAGCAATGTGGTTTTACCGAAAAGCCCGGTGTTGGCGTGTTGGGGAGCATGAGTATGTGTGTCGATGAAGCCAGGAAAAAAGAAACCATTGCCCTTTAATTCGACGGTTCGTGCGTCTTTCCATTCTGGTTTGCGGGCCTTGATATCTTTTTTAGATTGAATATTTCTCTCGACGAATGCAATAATGCCATTTTCATCCACACCGATTGCGCCTTGTTCGCAGATATCGAGCTCGGCAAGGGACTTGCTGTGGGCGAAAGGCCCAAGATATATTGTTTTAGAGATTGAAGCAGAAGCTGCCATCTCTTCTTTAGTTTAGATCTATTTTTCTGGTGTATTTCGGGACGGGTTAGACGAAATAGCACACTGTTGGTAAATGAATGTAACCCAGCGATATTGTTGTTGTATGTATTCAGCGCGTATAAAATGTAACAAGGCGTTTGGCGCTTGAATACGGATTGATGATAGCAGCAATTCGGCTTGTAGTATTCAGAACGAATATTCGTGAAGTTGAGGGAAGGAAGACCTTATCGGGGAAATTATGTTTATTCACTCCAGGTTAGCGGCTCGCTAGATAAGGAAAGCTGTGTGACACGTGGAGGGGTCCGCTTTCCTGTCGGCGCCCTCCGACACTAAGAAAACCATGTTAAACCTTTGATGCAGTCAACCTCAAGAAAAGAAACGGTGTACAGTCAAGAATATGAGTAGGTGAGATCTACAATGCGCTAGATCCACTTTGTCTGCATTCGCCGCTATCCTATCTATGAGGAATGTCATAATCTCCCTCCTCTTGGAACTTGCTTTTTTCCTCATATGCGCCAGGTCGTCAAGGGATATCCTAAAGGTCCTCAAAACTCCAAATTTAGCTTTACATGCGGAACCATCCAGCCCTCAGTCAGAAGATAGTTTCAATGTAAACATCGTATCCGCTTATATTGAATGCAGCTCACAAGCTGTAGTCATGGATGCCCTGGGGACCCTGTTCGTTGTAGTCTGGGCGTGTCATGTACCCCTTGCTTTGACCTTGATCTACGACGAATATGACCTTTGCTGCAACCTGCGCGCCAAGAAAGGCAGACTCATCGAAGCCAACGTCCTTCCACTCAGGAAAGTACTCCGGTGGCTTGACAAACTTAATGTTTGTAGGCGTTTGGCCATGCGATGAATGTAGGTTATGTGACATGCTGGGCATTAGAGGATTACCACCATGTGGCGTAAGATGCTGAGTTTGTCCTGCGGTAGCTGCAAATAAGAGGGGATTTACTTGTGAGCCCCCATGGGGACCAAGTTGCGGTTGTGGTGTATTTGCGCCTGTGCCTGCGGGAGTAGAGATGTTAGATGGTATCTCAGATGTGAAAATGGTTGCCGAGGAGGGTGAGATGAGGTACTTGGACTGTAAAGTCTGAAGCAATGCTTCTTTAAAGCCTACGTTGATGTTAGTCAAAATCTGACAAACTTGTAGATGGCTGCCGGACCCTTTAATCTTGACCCATTACCGCAAACGATCAAACTGTCCCAAAGATCACTGCGTTTCTGGACTTCATCCATCGATGATATCGTTCGGTGCACGGCTGCTGCAATCTTCTCCAGCGTACCATCACTGTCCGAAAGGAAGCGCTCAGTGCCGACTTCAATCTCGCGCCTAATTGACCCCATCTTTGAGCCGCCTTCTCCTGTGCCGTTCGCCTCAATCGCAGATCGGACTTCCCCATCCCCTGCAAGCTCTTGCTTTCCTGCGACCTCATTTAGGGCTGACCTCGCATCAGCCAGGCCCTGCGTCCCTAACTCCATGTTCTTTAGGGTATCCAAAAGGGCATGATCTTCGTACAAAAACGTCGCTTTCTCGCGCTTCGAGTTAGGCAATCGGATCTGCCTATTCGCAGTGTCTGGAGCAGGTGCGCCTTTCTTTTTAGCTAATGCCTTGTCTTGTTTCTCCTTCTCCTTCTTCGCAAGATACTCGGTCATCTTGCCACCAGCAACAATGCTTGCAACATCAAGTACACCCTCATTCTCGTCATTTGCCGTGTCCTCCCCGACTTCAGTGTCAGTGCCCGGCCC
Source organism: Ophiosphaerella herpotricha (assembly GCA_028458525.1). Taxonomy (NCBI): domain Eukaryota; kingdom Fungi; phylum Ascomycota; class Dothideomycetes; order Pleosporales; family Phaeosphaeriaceae; genus Ophiosphaerella; species Ophiosphaerella herpotricha. Next base: position 68,767 of record JALNQK010000061.1, read on the forward strand.
ACGTGGCATGGTTCCGATGGTTGCAGCTCCAGCGGGCCCAGAACTGGTGGCTCCTGTCGAGGCAGCCGCTGCAGGGTTTGTAATAATGTCTTTCTCTTTCGATGCTCCAGAGTTTGGCAATGGCGTTCCGGGTGTAAGGATTTCGCAGATTGGTGACCACTTCAACTGCTCGCACATATCTCTGTTAAAACCTTTGGATTTGAGCTTGGACAAGAGACCTGATGTGAACGCCTCTCCACCACAGCCTGTCAAGGAGATGACTCGGCCTTGGGTTTGGGGGATGAATTCACTGACAGCAGTTATGTCGACCTTATTCTTGCCCACATCAATAACAGTTGCCGAGTGTACTCCATAAGCCCAGGTTGTCGCAAGTGCCGCATCCATGAGGCCGAAGGCCGGAGTCTTGAACTTTTCGAAGAAGAATTGCGTGAGTTTCTCGTGCTCGCGGGGGGTCCATGCCGGCTGTGTGATCAAGAGAATAGCAGTGTGAAACGGCGGATTGAGCGTGTTGTAGACGTGGGTGATAAGGGCAAAGAAGCAGGGCCAGTCCACGATTCTGCCTTCTTGTATAGGCCATACCGCGCCCTCTTCTGAGATGCGGTCTTCTTCCCACAATACTTCGTCGTCATCGTCTTCAGTGGATGGCTTCACATCGTCTTGTGATTCACCATTTGTTTCGCTTGCAGGCTGGGCCGGACTTCCGTCCTTGCGCCGGATCTTGTAAGGCTCGAATTCTCCATCTTTTTCGGCAGGGAACATGCGCGACCTGAACCGTAGCTTGCCAGGCGTGAATGACTCCGGCAGGCCAAGCTGGGCAACGGTCGTCTCCGAGCCGGGCGCGATAATCTGGGGTAGTAGTTAGCGCATATCGCGAGCAGAGAGTGAAACACGTGACGGCATACTATTATTTGATCATCCTTGAAGAGAGGCATGGCGGCGCAATGTTTGTGAATGGAGCTCCGGCGCGTCTTGCATGCAGCTTTGCGACGCGCCCAACTCGGCTGGCGCAGGAGGAGCTTATGCAGCTGAGTCAGCAAGACCCGCATCACCCGAAGCCAGGGCTGTCACAAGCCAGGCCAGTGCGTTCGCGTATCATCCAAACGTGCTCTAGGAACGCAACACCATGGGCGCTGTTTTCGGGTTGGCTCTCCTAGGAAATATTGACAGATTCGAGAAGCATTGCGCGTGACAACTCAAACTGGGAGGATCATCCCACCTTCCAGAATTGCTCCTTGCATCATGGCAGCCCCACAAGCCGTCACCTCGCTCGTCAAGAGTTCTGCTGCAGTAATATCCAGCGCGCCGGCATCTGTACATACATCGTTGGTCACTATGAAGACCGCAGATACTGCAGCATCGTCACCATTTGGCTTACTAGGGCGCGTAATACTCTCCATTCTAAGTGTTCTCCCAACCGTTCTCTTCTGGTTGTCGTATACATTTCCAACATGGCTTTTTACCCTTTTCTCTATGAGTTTAACATTCACTATGAACTTCACGACTTTGTAAGAGTTGAGTCCTTATCATCTCCTGGCTATGCTAACTGTGATAGGATGCTAGTAGTGGTCTTCCTTGTATCAACAATCAGCTACTTTGTAAGATATCGCTATTTAACCATGTACGCAAGACTACCGCCAGAACCACAACGTGAAGACCCACAGGTCGAAGTGTTTCCAGAAAGCCAGGAAGGCGACTCGAAGCGAGGCCTGCACAACTATCTAGATGAATTTCTCAGCGCTATCAAAGTGTTTGGATATTTAGAGCGCCCAGTCTTTCATGAGCTTACACGGACTATGCAAACACGGCGTCTCGCTGCGGGTGAAACTATCCTTCTCGAAGAAGAAAAAGGATTCTGCTTGGTAGTGGATGGCTTGATCCAAATCTTTGTCAAGTCCAATCGAGACGGAACTGACTCTGACGAGGAGGGGGGAGAAGAACCATCAGGGGGATCTACAGGGCAAGGCCATCGACAAGGTTATCAGTTGCTTACTGAAGTGAAGAATGGCGCACCAATGTCTTCACTATTCTCAATTCTTTCGCTCTTTACTGAGGACGTCAAGCTCCGCCATGATGAAGATGAGGAACCCGGCTTAAGTGTGCCAGCAACCCCACATGACGATAACACTCGACCTTCGGTGACTAGGAATAGCAGTTTCGGTCTAGATGACTCTCGGCCGCATACTCCGAATGACATTCAAGAAACCGCATTACGACACCGCAGAACATCAGCACTAGCTAGCCCCACGGCTGGAGGGCGACTATCGACCGTACCCCCTCTCTCGCTGGATACTGATGGTTTCAACAACTCTATCAAACAAACGAAAAAGAGAAGATCGTCGTCCCGGAATATAAAACCCAAGTCTGCTCATCCAGATATTGTCGCACGAGCAACTGCTGATACAACCATTGCCATTATCCCAGCAACTGCCTTTCGTCGTTTGACTCGCATCTATCCCAAAGCAACAGCCCATATTGTCCAAGTCATTCTTACACGCCTACAAAGAGTCACTCTAGCGACCAGCCACGAATATCTCAGCCTCACAAATGAGGTACTCCGCACGGAGAAACTCATGAACAAATACACCACCTATGATCTACCGGGTTTCCTCCGAGATGCGCCCCTGGAAAGGTTGAAGGAGAAGTTTTCGAAGGAAACGGAACGTCTTGGTTCTGACGAAGGTATGAAAGGTATTGCATTGCACAATCCCGGAGCGGGGCGTCGCCGGAGGCCCAGCGCAGCACTGAGGCGTAGTACAGCAGCTCAGGCCCGTCTTGCAGCTGCTCGTGGCACATCTATGGATGCAAGCTCCGAAACATTGATTGGTACAACTTCTCCAGAATCTGGAGCCCGCAATGACCGGATCAGTGCGGGTGACCTTTTGACCAACACTCAATCGCCACGAGGGGGGAGTCGGATAGGACGCAATAGTTTTTCCCAGCCATACCCTCACGAAATCCGTCGAGATGCTCGTACACCACTAGACGCCAATACATTCAACCCATTTGCATCACCGTCCCTTCGGCCAAACCTACACCGGCAAGAGTCAATAGATGAAGCCACTGTCTTTCGAGAATCTATCCTCAGCTGCATGTTCAGAGCAATTGGATTGACGAATCCAGAAAATCCTCTACCCCGACCTGCAGTATCAGTCGAACAATCACCACGACTTGTATCATTTGATGCTCGGCGGCAAAAAGCCGTTTTCACCAATGCTTTCGGATTTATTGATCCCTATGAGGCATCACCAGATGGAGATTCCGAGTCCATAGCCTCTGCGTCAAATATGTCCACCTTGAGCACTTATGGTCAAAGCAATCTACTAGAAGAGATTGTCAATGACGTCGAAATCGTTTACTTTCCCAGAGATGCTGTGCTTGTTGAGCAAGGTGAACGGAATCCAGGATTGTACTACGTCATCGACGGATTTCTAGATGTCAGCGTTGCTATTGAAGAGGACCCTTCTGGGCAATCAAACGTTCTTGGCACCTTACCAACAGGATCGGCGGTGACCGAAGACGACCTTTTTGGTCCACAGCTGAAACGTACAGCGACAAACACATCATTGCGCAATGCTGACAGCAATAACAATAACAATAAAAAGAAGCGGACACGGAGAAGCCTCTTCATGACAAGGCCCGGTGGTCTAGCTGGATATCTGGGTACTATCTCGTCGAATCGTTCATTTGTCGACGTCACTGCGAAGACGGATGTTTATGTAGGCTTTCTACCTCGAGCATCGATCGAGAGGATCGTGGAACGCTACCCAGTGGTTTTATTAACCATGGCAAAGCGCCTCACTACACTCCTTCCCCGCCTTATCCGGCATATCGACTTTGCACTGGAATGGGTTCAGGTCAACGCCGGACAGGTTGTTTATAACCAAGGCGAGGACAGCGACGCAATTTATATTGTTCTGAACGGCCGATTGCGAGTGATTAAAGACGACGAAAATAGTAAAGTGAAGGTGATTGGCGAATATGGACAAGGAGACAGCGTCGGCGAACTCGAAGTCTTGACAGAGTCCGCGCGTCCAGGATCTTTGCACGCCATTCGCGATACCGAATTAGCCAAATTTCCAAAGACTTTGTTCAACAGTCTTGCTCTGGAACATCCTGGCATTACAATCAAGATCTCAAAGATTATTGCCTCCCGAATGAGAGCTTTGGTTGACGATCCTCTGCACGAGCAAAGCAAGGAGAGAAGCAATAAAGCCACACGGACAAATGTCTCATCTACAGTCAATCTTCGCACAGTTACAATTCTTCCCGTGACTGCTGGCATCCCAGTAGTAGACTTTGCTAGCCGATTGACGAACGCACTGAACCAAATTGGTATGCCACAAGGGGTAGTCTCTTTGAACCAAGCGGCCATTCTCAATCATCTCGGACGACATGCTTTCAATCGAATGGGAAAGCTGAAGCTGTCACAATACCTGGCCGACTTGGAAGAGAAGTACGGGATGGTCCTATACGTAGCAGACACGCCAGTCAAATCGCCATGGACACAGACATGTATCAGCCAAGCAGATTGTATTTTGCTTGTCGGGTTGGCCGAGTCTTCGCCCAATATTGGTGAGTACGAGCGCTTCCTTTTAACGACCAAAACGACTGCGCGAAAAGAATTAGTACTGTTGCACTCGGAGCGATACTGTCCTTCTGGTTTGACGCGAAAATGGTTACGAAACCGCCCGTGGATTAACGGAAGCCATCATCACATACAAATGTCCTTCCGTGCGACAACAGAGCCCGTTCATCATGCGGGGCGCCGTTTTGGGAATGTTATTAAACAAAGAGTTCAGGTTCTCCAGGCAGAGATACAGAAGTATACATCTAAAAGGGTGAGGCAAACACCACTGTACTCTGCGGATACGCCATTCAAGGGGGACTTTCATAGACTTGCAAGGCGACTATGCGGCAAATCAGTGGGTTTGGTACTTGGGGGTGGAGGTGCTCGAGGCATATCACAGATTGGGATCATTCGATCGCTTGAAGAAGCCGGTATCCCAATTGATATTGTAGGGGGCACATCGATTGGCAGCTTTATTGGCGCACTTTACGCCTGGGACGCGGATGTGGTTCCCATGTATGGTAGAGCAAAGAAGTTTGCGGGTAGAATGGGTAGCATGTGGAGATTTGCACTCGATCTCACGTATCCCTCGTAAGTCGGACGCACATACAATATTGATTGAAGCTAACTGTGGTAGTGCGTCATACACGACTGGTCATGAGTTTAATCGAGGCATCTTCAAGACGTTTGGCAACTCGCAAATCGAGGATTTCTGGCTCGAGTTCTACTGCAACACAACCAACATCAGCAAGAGCAGGTCAGATATACACACGAGCGGCTATGTTTGGCGATATGTCAGAGCATCGATGTCGCTGGCCGGTCTTCTGCCCCCACTCTGCGACAACGGCAGTATGCTTCTGGATGGAGGATACATTGACAATCTTACGGTCGCGCACATGAAGAGTCTTGGGGCTGATGTCATCTTTGCTGTTGACGTGGGCAGTCTGGACGACGACACACAGCAGTTTTTTGGCGACTCGCTATCCGGCTTCTGGGCAACCTTCAACAGATGGAACCCCTTCTCGGCACACCCCAACCCACCCACACTCTCTGAGATCCAGTCGCGTCTCGCTTACGTATCCAGCATTGACGCGCTAGAACGTGCAAAGAACACGCCAGGCTGCAGGTACATGCGCCCCCCGATCGATCCATACGGCACACTTGACTTTGCCAAGTTCGAGGAAATTTACGAGGTGGGCTACAAGTACGGCAAAGAATACTTGGCGCAGTTGCGGGCGCAAGGAGTGCTGCCCGTGGCCGAGGAAACGGAGAAGGAAAAGAATCTCCGACGGACAATGGCGCCACGACGGGCTAGCATTTGAGGGACGGGGTCGGAGTACGGGGCTGTTGGTCGCCGGGTGGAAGATATCAGGTAATGGAATGCAAAGGCAAAGGCTAGTTTTGCCCTTTTGGTGGTGTGGATGCAGGGCGGGCTGCGGTTGGCTCGCTTGCGGGCATGGTGCAGGGATGCTTATCAGAAGGAAGGCCGATTGCGTGAACTTTTGTTGTGCGGATAGCCACGGGCGAGTGTTGGAGAGGCTCATCGCTGCAGCAATTAGAGCACCAAGCTGCCACCGCTTTTTTCTGGCCTGGGGGCTGTCCGGGCGCCCATGTCGTGATCTTCTCTCTTCCTCCGTGACCGTTTGTGCGCCTCTGCATCCTTTCTACGCGTTGCCCGCCATACGTCACCGAGCTTTGGTGGCACGACGCTGAGCAGTTTGGCTGTGCTCCCCTCTTTTCCTTGTCTTTCAGTCAGCAACCCGTACCCCACGAAGAGCAGACATCTTCTCTCGCCACAATGCGGACGGCGTGCCTCAGGGCAGCTTCCTCAGCCAGCAGGCTGGCTCGCTCGACCTGCAGCGCTCAATTGTCGCGCCCACAGCTCGCAGGAAGCGCACCGCGAGCAGTCGCCTGCCAGGGCCATCAATTCCTCCAGAAGCGAGCGTTCCAGCAAAATGCACCCTCCTCACAGCAGGCGGCTGCAGCCGTCCAGGCAGCAGAAGACGTGTTGGACACGCCACCTCAGCAGACTGAGACAGCAAAGCCAATCGAAGCCCTCGATACTTTCCCGCGACGACACATCGGGCCTTCCGCCGAATCAGCGGCGGCAATGCTAAAGCTCCTGGATCCGCCTGTAAAGAGCTTAGATGAATTCGTCAAGCAAGTCATCCCGGCCGATATCCTCAGTTCGCGCCAACTTGAGATCGGCAAGCTTGCGCAACAGCACAAGGGCAAATGGCAACAAGACGGCGTTCCAGAGTCGGTCTTCCTCAAGAACGCGAAAAAGATCATGGATAAGAACAAGCCGGGCAAGAGTTTGATTGGACAGGGATACTATGGCACAAAAACACCAGAAGTCATCAAGCGCAATGTGCTTGAGAATCCGGCCTGGTATACCAGCTACACGCCTTACCAGCCAGAGATTAGCCAGGGGCGATTAGAAAGCTTGCTCAACTTCCAGACCATGGTCACTGATTTGACAGGCCTCAGTATTGCAAATGCGTCCTTGCTGGATGAGCCAACCGCAGCAGCAGAGGCCATGACTCTTAGCATGGGCATGATGTCTGCGAGCAAACAAAAAAGGCCGAATAAGACTTTCCTGGTTTCAGAGAGATGTCACCCACAAACCATTGCCGTATTGCACTCCAGGGCCGAAGGATTCGGCATCAAGATCGAAGTGGCAGACGTGCTCAAGGACGGCAGCAAGAGAGTTGAGGAACTAGGCCAGGATCTGGTCGGTGTCTTGGCTCAGTATCCGGACACTGACGGTGGAGTCCGCAACTTCAAGGGGCTGGCAGATAAGGTGCACAAGACCGGTGCACTATTCAGTGTAGCGACAGATTTACTGGCCTTGACACTGCTTACTCCTCCAGGAGAGTTCGGTGCAGATATTGCCTTTGGGAATGCACAACGGTTCGGCGTACCTCTGGGCTTTGGAGGACCACATGCCGCCTTCTTTGCATGCGACGAGAAGTACAAACGCAAGATCCCAGGCCGTTTGATCGGCCTCTCGAAAGATCGGCTGGGTAATCCAGCAGCGCGACTCGCGCTGCAGACTCGAGAACAGCATATTCGCCGTGAAAAGGCTACAAGTAACGTTTGTACTGCTCAGGCGCTGCTGGCAAATATGAGCGCTATGTACGCTGTATACCACGGGCCGAACGGATTGACACAGATCGCAAAGCAGGTTGTGGCCAAGGCTCGACTTGTACAGCAGGCGCTTATTGAGAATGGCTTCAAGACTGGCCAGCGCGGCAAGCTGGACAATGCCCCAGTATTGTTCGATACCTTTGTCGTTGAAACTGGAGACAAGACAGATGCTATCATCGCCGATTTGGATCGCCGACAATTGCTGGTACGAAGGGTAGATGATCATCATATTGGCATCTCCTTGGACGAGACTACTACCGGGCAAACAATCACCAACCTCCTTCAGCCCTTCAGGGAGATTGGCAAGGGCGATAGGACATCATTTGCCGAGTCGGTTCAAATTGATATTCCTGAACCATTCAAGCGAACAAGCGAATTTTTGACGCACCCCGTGTTCAACTCGCATCACTCAGAAACAGAGCTTCTGCGATACATCAACCATCTCTCATCCAAGGACTTATCTCTTATTCACTCGATGATTCCCCTTGGATCATGTACCATGAAGCTAAATGCTACCGCCGAGATGGCACCAGTGTCTTTTGAAACCGTGTCAAACCTACATCCCTTTATGCCACTAGAGCGAGCTGAAGGCTATATCGAGATGATCAAACAGCTCGAAGGTGATCTGGCCAATATCACTGGTTTCCATTCGGTCTCGCTACAGCCCAACTCGGGTGCTCAAGGAGAGTTCACCGGACTACGCGTCATCCGCAAGTTCCAAGAACAACAGCCTGGCAAGAAGCGAGATATCTGCTTGATCCCTGTATCAGCCCACGGTACCAACCCAGCAAGTGCTGCGATGGCTGGTATGCGAGTCGTCCCAATCAAGTGCGACACTGCGACTGGTAACTTGGATATCGCTGATTTGAAGGCCAAGTGCGAGAAGCACAGTGAAGAGCTTGCGGCTATCATGATCACGTATCCCAGCACTTTCGGCGTTTTCGAGCCAAAAGTGAAGGAAGCATGTGATCTAATCCACCAGCATGGCGGCCAAGTATACATGGATGGCGCGAATATGAACGCACAAATCGGTCTTTGCTCGCCTGGCGAGATCGGCGCAGATGTATGCCATCTCAATCTCCACAAGACCTTCTGCATCCCTCATGGCGGCGGCGGCCCCGGTGTAGGCCCCATTGGCGTAAAGGAGCACCTCGCCCCTTTCCTCCCAGGCCACCTACGCAACGAAACCGGCGGTGCAAAGGCCATTCACCCCGTCTCTGGCGCACCGTGGGGCTCCGCTAGCATCCTCCCAATATCGTGGGCCTACATCAAAATGATGGGCTCCGTCGGCCTCACACAAGCTACCAAAATCACCATCCTAAACGCAAACTACATCCTCTCGCGCCTCAAACCCCACTACCCTATTCTCTACACCAACTCCCAAGGCCGCTGCGCCCACGAATTTATCCTTGACGTCCGCGGCTTCAAAGCCAGCGCCGGCATCGAAGCAATCGACATCGCTAAACGCCTACAAGACTATGGCTTCCACGCGCCCACCATGTCCTGGCCCGTCGCCAACACCCTCATGATCGAGCCCACAGAATCCGAGTCCAAAGCCGAACTCGACCGCTTCTGCGACGCGCTGATCAGCATCCGACAAGAAATCCGCGAAGTAGAAGAGGGGAAACAACCAAAGGGCAACAACGTGCTTACTATGGCGCCGCACAGCCAGCTCGATCTGATCACCGGCGAGTGGGATCGCACATATACAAGGGAACAGGCTGCATACCCCGTATCATGGTTGCGAGAAAAGAAGTTCTGGCCAGCAGTAGGAAGGCTAGACGACGGTATGTTCCCACACCAGCTCACACATGTGCTCTACTAACGTCCCCACCCAGCTTACGGCGATACGAACCTCTTTTGCACGTGCGCGCCCGTTGAGCCTGAAGACTCGGACATTACGGGTGCTACGGCGCCGACGCCGACGTAGGCGCGGATAGTGGAGGGAAGTGGAGGTGGGCGGGTGTGTGGGACTTGGGATTTGTATTCAACACCAGCGATGGAGTTTGGGCGCTGGGTAGCGGGTTTCAACACTGCTGGCATGAGTTGGGAGCGCATATTTGGCGCTTTTTTTTTCTTTTTTTTTAAAGAGAAGAGAGGGGGAGGTGTGTGATGTGATGTGATATAGGGGAAATCAATTCAATAATTTCAGATGTTGAGTCAGGGTTTGGAAGTGATATGTTAACTACTTGACCCACGCTCAATTGTGTTCGCCATATTTGTCGCCTCTGTAGTATGAGCGTTTTTACCTCCGATGAGACGTACTTTTCGACGAAGAAGGAATCGATTTACTAGTCGAGAACCCTCGTCACCATCTCCTGCTCCACAGTGCCTAGACTTATTCCTAATACCCCATGTAACAACCCCAACATCCCAGAATCCTGTTTTCCACCCCAGCACCATGCAAGAAGACAGAATACACAATCGTCCAACACTACAATCCAGCAGTACGCTAGAGCCAGAAACTCACCTTCCACTACAATCTCCTACCCTGTCTTACACAACCAGCATACCTGTATCCAAACCTGCGGCTAGACTTTAGTACCCCTCACGCAACTCTAGAGACCAGTACGTCGTTATACAATGCCTAGTAGTACCACTGCAATAAGACGAAAGCACACTCCAAGGGATGTTACAGGTGCTTTACACGAGCATTGCGAGAGCACACTGACCCATGTGGGACATGATACAGTAAAGGTGCAGCCATGGCCATGTAACCTATTGTTTAACCCGCCCAAAGGAACGCAGGATGCTGTTGAAGTCGTGGTGTGGTCAAAAACGTCCACTTCCTTTCTGACGTTGTTTTCGTCGTCATTGCTTCTTTGCTTTGTACTCTGCACCTTAGAGACCATCTGGATAGTGAGAAAGGGTATGCGTAATTGCTCGGGCTGTTGTTACGATTTGATAAGTAGTCGTTCACGGTACATATCTCGGGTCGGCATTTGGAGCTTCGAGTGTCCTGCACGTACCCGTAGCCAGCAGAACGAAGCAGCGAAAGCGGTACAATGACGCATAGGAAGGAACTCAATTAATTGAGAGACTTGACTTGTGTGTTCGAATACTGAGACAAAGAATTTTAGATGCACTTGGTCAGAGCACGAGTCTGGTGCCAAATTTGTTGCGCCTTTGGGTATGTGTGCAGAATATATATCACGACGCACGACAATGGTACCTTGTAAAATTAACTATTAGAGTATAAGACACGACCGCAATGTAATAAGTCCGCTACTAATAAGTAAAAAATTTAGCTAGGCATGCTATCAACGAAATATCGACATCTGCTAAACGGACAAAAAAAGGAATTAGCTGATGCTCTCCGACGGGGAATCGAACTGAAGCTGTTGTTAGGACTTGATGACACTAGAGGTGATGGAAATGCTTACCCCCGGTCTCCCGCGCTTGTTAGGAAAACTCCTTGACAAGCGGAAATCATGACCACTAGACCATCGAAGATATTTTGACGCTCTTGATCAGGGCGGATGGTGACAGTTTTTGAAATTAATTAATTAATGTAGAGCTAGCAAATAAAAGCGTCAAAGTAAGATATCAAACACCACATCACGGCAAGCACCCCGCCGCACAGGTAAAGAAAAATCTTTCTCGCACTAGGTACTCCGCTATCGCACCCCCACTATGCCCTTACTTCGCACTTGCCTCTCCGCCATCGTTCGTCCCAGCCTTGCTTCCAGCCGCTTGCCCCATCAGCACAACTTTGCCCAATTCCGCATTCGCACTTTAACTCACCTTTCGTCGTGTCCCCCACCATATTCCCCGCCGCTACGCATTCTATCAGCGCCATCCCACAGTTCCACTCACAGCCACTCACCTTTCGTCATATCGCCCAATCCCCCGGTAATCCCCGTGACTGTATCTCCCACGCCCTTCCCTACGCCCGCTACAGCGTTGCCTGCTGTATCCGTCACGCCTGCGACGCCCTTGCCGAGGGTATTCGTTGCTGCGCCGAGGGTGTTGCCTGTATTGTCAGTTAAACTTTGTGTGGGAGGGGGAGTAAGGGAGAGGGACCGAGGCCGCTTGTTGCGGTGCCGAAGACGGATTTTTGTTGTTGGTTGGTGGGTTGGTCGGACATTGTGAAGGTTAGTTTGAGGATTAGGTTTGGGTTCGGGTTTGGGGAGGGGGAGGGGGTGGGTGGTATGGTGGTGAGTGACGTTTGTGACGTAATTACTACTTCGGGGATACATGTCAGACGGGAAGGCTGTTGCAACGTTCAGGTAAGATGGTTGGGATCGACGGTATCACATCATTGACAGGGAAGGATGGGGAGGACAGGCATGATTGGATCGTGCCACCAACCTTACAGACACGACAAGCAAATGTACTCAAGTAGCGGCGTAGAAGTTGCAAATGCCAAAGTTGAAGTGACAGTTGTATTCTAATGAGATCGAACTATGCACGCAATGCTTGCACTACACTGAGCTCTCCTAAATGCCCTCATTGCACATGCAGACACCACATGCAGGGGGGAGGCAGTCTTTGCTTCTCTGCTATCCCGCATCCCCAAACCACCCTTCCCAAAAATTTGAAGTTAGGAAAGGAAGACGGACATAAAGTAACGAAATGTAGAAACTCCTCGTGGAAACCACTCAAAGAAAACGGCAGACGCCCTCATCTCTATCGTGCAGTTGAAAGCGACACTGCTGGAAATAGACATGAGAAGCGGTGAATTAAAGCCAAAGCCCCCAAGCAAGATACCACCGAAACGCTTTCCAAAAAGCGGCTGGTGTACCTAGGCTTTTACAGATCCGGAACGCCATCATGGTTGAACCCAAACAGCTGTCGGAATCTGAGGAGCATAAGTCGAGAGGATGACCAAAATAACCCAATCAAACCATCTCATCATGGCCTGCCATCCGACAGTAAAGAAAACTTTTAAACCCGTCTTGTGTCGCAATAATGAAACCCCGCGAAATGCAGTACAATGCGCGCTGATGCCCTGATCTATGCAACGAAACAAGCGATTAGATTACCGCGTGCGGTGTCGTCTATGGGTATGGACCGCCACGCGCTCAAACGAAGAGAAAAAGGTAATCACTCAGAAGGCTTAGCTTCCGCGTTGGCTGCAGTCTCTTCTGCAGTTGTAGGAGGAGAGCCAACGTCGCCTGCGTCTTCAAGGGCTGCCAGTGCACTAAGTATTGTTAGTGCTATATAGTAAAAGGTGTGCGTTGGTTGGTCTTACCTAAAAGCATTCGCATGGGCAGTCGACTCCTTTTCTTTTTGGACTGGAGGAGTGCCGGTTCGTGATGAGTTGCCAGACTCATCTCTACCGCCCATCATACCGGGGCCAAGGCCACGACGACCACTACCGCTACGGCTACCAAGCATGGACGGGCCAAGAGCTGCTCCGGTATTCATGTTGCGACCAGAGGCGCCCTTGGACAGCTTACGAAGGTCGTCCATCTGTACACGGCCGCCATTATCTGGTGGAGGCATCATGCCGCTGCCAGAGAAAGAGCGTGCATCTCCACGGCCGATGGGGAGACGACCACCGCCACCACGCTGGTTGGATCGTGTACGTTCCATCTCAGCAGCCTGCTGAGCGACCATAGCTTCTTGATGGATTTCAGCAATAGTCTTGGGACCCTTGAGGACATCCTTGGACTTCCAGCCGGATTTGCGCATGTCGATCGTGTCGAGCAACATGAAGCGGAGACGGGAAGGAAGACCTTCCATGTTCATGACCTTCTCAATTCGCTCGAAGTACATGTTGATCATCTTAGGTCCAGCTTCCGCACTTTCCATAGTCGAACCAACAGTCCTGAGAAGTTTGACCAAGCTCTCAATAGCCGACTCGTCGGGAAGACCCTCAAAGTCAAGAAGTTTGAGAACGCACTCGTGCATGATGCGGAGCGTCAACATGCCAAGCTTGTACAGCTCGCCAATGAATTGGATCAGACCGAGACCTTTACGCTTGGCAGCAGCGGCAATATAGTACTCGTCAGTAAGCATGGTGATCTCCTTACCCTCTTCCGGCGCTTCGGGAAGGTTGATCTCCCAGCCACGCTCAAACTCCTCTTGGCAACGGTTCAAGAGGTATTTACGGAAGAGAGCACCACCAACAACAGGGTTGTCATGCTTGTCACGAACATTCTCATCCTTGATGTCAGTGCTCATGGTCTGCAACATGCGACTGCAGAACTTGGCATACATAGACGACCAATGACTTTCATCGCAAGCCTTTTCAAAAGTGAGCTGAATTACTTGGCGTAGGGTGCGACCATCGCTTTCATCCTTGGATTGTGCAGCAATCTCGAGGATTTGGTCTGAGATCTTGTCGAACTTTTCGGGCGTCATCTTGTTGAGAGCGGCCTTGACCTTTCGTTGTACCATATCGGGGGCCATGTGCCCAGAGGTTGATTGAGGTGCAGTAGATGTGAGACTCTGTGGCTTCCAGCCGGTCTGTGAGCGATCGAGCTGTTTGACATCTTGTCCAGCGGTGAGAGGCATCGCCTTGGCCTCTTGAGCTTCGTTCTTACTGGGTCCGCGTCTGCTACCCTTACCACGCGAGCTGCCAACACGAGGAGAATTGGGCCCACCGTGGGACATGTTTGTGTACGAACCGCTGCGGACCATTTGGGGCGCGCCCATGGGGAACTGACCGCGCCCACCGCCCATAACAACATGGGCTAGAGGGTTGGTCATAGGGCCACGTCCAGAGGCTTGCTCGAAACGTTGCTGTGATGTGGTTCCAGGGGGAAGAGTACGAGCATTGGAGAATCCTTGGAAGTTGCCCATGACATTGCCTGCACCAGCGCCAGAGCGAGAAGGCTGTCGACCGCCCGCCATTGAACCTGGACGAGCGGATTGGGGCCGAGCCGAGTCAGTACCATCCCCAACAGTCTCCTTAAGCTTGCTATCCCAGTCTGTTGAAGGCTTCTCTTTGAAAACTTCTTGGAACTGGAGTAAAAAGTCCTTGTCGTATTGACGACCCTTGTTCCTGCTCCCTGCGTTGAGTGCAGGGTTGGGTGACAGAATACCCTCGGGGTAGGCAACAAGTTCACTTTTGACCTGCAGGAAACGTGCAGACTTGAGAGACTGCATACCAGCAGTAGGCTGAGCGGGCTCCACAGGCTTGTTTGTCTCCAGCTTAAGATGAGCGGGCTTAGTCTTTGCGCTCAGAGGCTTCGAGATAGTAGGGATAGGAGTGGGAGCCGCTTGCTCTGTTGGAGTAGATGTGCCACTGGTGGCCTCTTGCGTGGCGTTGGCGCCAGGGCCAAACTGAGTGTTCTTCTTGAGACCGGCAAAGAGCGCCTTATTCTTGGCCTCACGCTCGGCCTTCTGCTCAGGAGTTTCTGACTCACGAGCCTTTTCAGCCTCTTCGGCTTCGCGTTCAAGCTTACGTAGGCGCTCCTCCTCGGCTTTGGCACGATCGCCAGCTTTGCTCTTCTCTTCTTCAACCTTCTTCTTCTTCTCCTCTTCGTACTTCTTCTCAGCTTCTTCACGCTTGCGCTCTTCTTCTTCCATCTCGGCAATCATACGCTCCATCTCTTCATCCTCGAGACGTTTCTTCTCCTCAGCGTCGGCCTTGGCCTTCTCAGCCGCTTCGGCCTCTTCTTTCTCTTTGGCCTCTTTCTCAGCTTTGGCTTTGGCTTCTTCTTCAGCCTTTTGCTTTGCTTCAGCGTCAGCCTTCGCAGTTGCATCTAACGTCTCCTTTGCCTGCTTAGCCTCTTCCTCTTGTAAACGGATCTTTTCTTGGACCTGCTTGACAAAGTCTGCCTTCTTCTCCTCGGCGGTCTTTGTGGCAGCTTCTTCAGTTCGGACAGAGTCAGTGGCACTAGGCGCTCGAGGTGGTGGCGTTGGGGTGGCAGCAATGGCTGGTGACCGAGGCTGCACAGGTGGGGCAAGTGCAGCAGCCGGCGCAGGTGAAGCGCCTTTGGACTTGAAATCAACAACCTCTCCATCGGCTGTGGCATGTTAGTAAGAAGTAGGGCGCACTTTGGTTTTGCAACATACCATTCTTAATCGGTATAGCTTTGCTCTGCTTCTTAGGGCGCTCGAAGGTAGAGCTCGGGGCCGGACTAGCAGCTGTTACGCTGGGAGTGCTATGTGAAATGTGATTGACGTTAGTCATCGCAGGGGTGGATGGCTGGGGAACGGCGGATGACGGGCGCTCAGATATGTTCGACGGAGTACGTGACATGCCCTGAGCCTGCGGTGGCTGGCCATAAGGTCCAGGCACGCCATAGGGAGTCTGCATCTGCTGGGGGAAGCCGTGGGTGCGGCCAGGGCTTGCGGGTAAGCCTGGGTAGTGGATGGACTGCTGTAGACCACCATATGGCTGGCCATAGTAGCCGTTGTATGGATCAAGGCTTTGAGGAGGCATGCCATACATACCCTGTTTAGGCAAAGTCGTTAGATACTGTTGATATTGATGCGAATCGCTAGTCGAAATAGAGAAAGAGTGATTGAGAGATTGAAGGAAAACATTCGACTGATTGAACGGGTCTCGAATCTCGAGCTCCTTCACATTTGTCGGCTGTACATGGAATGGTTGAGAGGACTGATGAGAAAATCGAGCCGCAGTCGTAGTTACAATCGACTTGCTAGTCTCAGAAAGTGAAGAAGAGTTGGACATAATAGAGGGCATACGAACTGGCTGCGCATAAGACTGGCCTTGATAGAAAGGCATGCCTTGTGGGTTGGCAAGATGAGCTTGCTGGTGCATTGTAGCAGGTGTCATGGCCGGGCTACGGTTCTGACGGAACGGCGAATTTTGTTGCATTGGTCCTGATGGTTGGAAGGCGGGAGGCATTCCGCGACCCATATGTTGTTGGGGGACGGAACGGTACGGCTGTGGACTGTGGTTGGCCATGTTTGGATTGTAATGTTGAGGTGGGAAACTGGGGCCACGGCCACCACGGCCGCCATTAGGTGGATATCCGCGGTTCATGTTGGCGTTGCTCATATCGCTGTGCGCCGATTGGGACGACTCACGGCGCAAGTGCTGGGCCTGTGGAAGCGAGTTGTTTTGAGGGGGCATGCTCGTAGGACGAGACTGCTGGGGCGTTAGAATAATTGGGTCTGTATGGTTGAACTGCGGTTGAGAACTTACGCCACCATCATTGCCTTCGCCACCCTGACCACCGAAGACGAGGTCTGGTCGCGTAGGGAGACCGTCCGGCTTGGGCCCTCCAGAAATAGGTGTAGGAATCGGCGAGGGCGAATGGGCAGGAGAGGCAACCCGTGGGTTCTGATGTTGGGTGTTCAAGTTGCCC
Organism: Ophiosphaerella herpotricha; assembly: GCA_028458525.1. NCBI lineage: Eukaryota > Fungi > Ascomycota > Dothideomycetes > Pleosporales > Phaeosphaeriaceae > Ophiosphaerella > Ophiosphaerella herpotricha. Next base: position 85,714 of record JALNQK010000061.1, read on the forward strand.
TGGACAACAGGTGATGCGTGCGCGGGTGCGGGCGAGGCGGCGAGCGAGCCGAACTTGATGTTGGACGGCGGGCTTGTGGTCGGAGGAGTCTGCTTGATGTGGACCGAGGACTTGCGGCTGTGTTCACTGCCGTTGGGGCCGCCGCCGACAATGGCGGGCATGGTGGGAATGGCGGGTTTGATGGAAGTGCCCCCGTTCACGGGGGATACGGAAGAACTCTTTCCATGCTGCGCGTTTGGCGGGCCTCCCACTGCCACAGGCGGCGCTCCGCTAGACGCGATTGTCGGAGAAGAGGTCTTCTGAGTCGCGTTGGCGTAAGAGCTGCGGGCAGTGGGCTGAGCCGATCCGGCGGCCACGTTGGCGGACGAACCTGCAGAGGCGGTGTTCGCGGCGGTAGCGTTGGAGGAAGCGGCGATGGTGGGGGTTTGCGCGTTCGAGATGGATGCACTCATTAGAAGTCCTAGGTGGCGACTTTGGGAGGTGGAAGAGTGCGGAGAGGAGAGAGGAGGAGGCTTGCACTGGGCTTGATTTGTCGCTGATCTCAGATCGGCGGTCGGGGGCAAGGAGCTGCGTATTAGGAGTCTGCTAAGAGAGCGACTCGGATGCAGGCAGAGCGGCGAGAAAGGAACGAGAAAGGGTCGGCTCCTGCGAGATAGGGCGACGGGGAGGCTGTCCGAGCGCTTTCACTGCGGCGAGTGAAATGTGTCGTGACAGGTGCTCCGGAGTGAATTTCAACAGACGCGCCTGTGAAATGGCAAGCGGCTCGCGTGATGATCACTGAGCTCGCTGCTATGGGGTCGTGTTGATAACTTCAACGATGGATGTGGGAGAAGGGAGAAAAATCATTAGGTGAGTGAGGTTGTTGGGGGTTGTGCGGCTGCTAAGCCGAATCAAGCCTCAAAGTGCCTGGATACCCAAGGCGACGCTTCCAACAATGAATCACCCAGGCGCACCGCAATCCACCTCCAGAGAAAATAGCCCACAAACTTAGCATTACAGTCACGCTATTACTCCACAAATCGTGGCATCTCGCAGAGGGGACATGCAATGCATCAGTCACCACCCGCGTTGCCGTGCCACTTTGGGCTCTTGCCTGGGCGCTGCGAGCAGGCAGGAGCGACTCCTTCACCAGGCAGGCGCGTTGGACGCCGCTGACTAGCTCGCCGTCATGACATAAGCAACGAATGCGCCTTTGCCCTGCCAGAGCCACGTCAAGGGCGTTGTCTATGAACCATGACGTGAGCCTTGACATGATCTCCTTCGTGCGCATGCGGGCGGCCACCCTCATTCGAGCAGCACAATTGACAGCAAATCCGACCATGTGCCACACAGGCAAACACTGTCTGTGGCTGATTGAATATATGCCACCCAAGAGACGCTTACTTACTCACCAAATGAACGCCACCCCTCCAGTCACCGCTATTGCTCGCCTGTGCCCCGTTGCACACAGTCACAGGCCCGGTCAGCCGCACCGTTGTCCATAATCTGGTTGCTGGCCTCGTCTGTCCTGCGCTCACCCACACCCGACAGTGGGTGGGCATCGTTGTACCCCGCTATGATGAGAAAAAAAAAATGCCGATAATTGTGATGCGCCGGCATGCACAATGACGCCGTGTTTCCTAACTTCAACCAACACATGTGAAGAACTGCTAGGCCGCTTAACTCCGGGTCACGTGAGACCCCTATCGTCCAGCCAATCAATCGAGAATACGATAGGCACTCTGCCCTAATCACCGTTTTTGTTTTACTAAATGTTTCTAGAAGCTGTCTTGACTCGAGCAATAGGATGACTTCCGGTGAACATGCCCAAATTACTTTTAGTACCGAGGCATTTCGTTGCCGACAAACTGCAGTGCAGAGTCATGCATCCCAATGACACAGTCAAGATAGGATGAAGCAGCTCACAGGTCCATGCATGTATCAAATATTGATTTATCAAACTATCTCGAGGCCATGCCGGCTCCAGAAACTAAACCAAACGAATCATCCCCACTGATTTAACACCGTTGAATGAAACAGCATCCTATGAGGTACCCGGGGTATGGTCGACCCAAGCCATCTCAGCCTCTTGCGATGTGACTACGATATCTCAACTTGGCTCGACATCAGCTAGATATCCAAGTTCACTCCAAGTCAGCGCACCACGACGGCAGATACAGCATTCTAAATATTGCGCCGCGGTACTTGAAGTAGTAACCCAGCTCGCCCGTCGCCTCACTTGTGATAGCGGCGGCTAGTACCCGGGCGCCAGGTTTCTGATGGCGACACGGCGTCTTCAAACTTCAGATTCGAAACTTCAAACACGCCGGTTCGTGGGACCACATTGTCATGTCATGCACCGGGCCATCCCTACTACCAGGATGCCACAGGATGCCCAAATGTGTGCATGCTTGCTCCATGCTCGGCACGACTGGTAAAACCGATCCCGTGATATCCAACTCACTTTTGCGCAATCATTGTCTATTCATCTTCCCATGTTGATAACCCTACCAGCTTCGCAAGCTGGTGGAGACAAAAGGCCGAGTCTGCGGCTCGGGGCTGTCGGAGCGATCGTCATGCATCGCCGCTATGTTACACTTACCTAGACGACGCTGGGGCGATTTGGAAGAAGAACCATTTTGTTTGTCGCAGAGTCTTGTTGGCGAGCGGAGTATTGGTACTTCAATGATGTGATGGCTTGAGCAGTTCCACCTCTCGGTGCTGTCGATCGCCATGGCACTCGGGTATACGCAACTCTTTATGCACAGCCCTGCAGCCTCAGGCTTGTTGGTGCCCAGCGGCATCCGTACGTACTCCGACATGTCCAGCGCGCTCCGCGGGTTCTAAAAGGCGCATCAGCCCACCGTTTCATGACCTGCGCTTTTTGGGTCCTTTAGATTTGGTTTGGAGGGCAGCGGAACCAGCCCTCCGAGGCTGTCTCGTGCATGATGAGTGGGTGAGACAGGAGCGGACACTCGGAACGCCATTGCGCCGCAGTCGACATTCCTAGGCCAGAAAGGAAAAGGCAGGCCGTAGCCAAAAGGACTTCGCATGAATGAGCTATCGTCACGATACCTTTGCTAGTACTAAGGTTGGGCCGTTGGTGGCGGCCATGACAGAAGATGGTGTGGGGTGGGGAGGCGCACGTAACGCGGGAGGGTTGCAATACGAAAGCGAGTTAAGCCGTGGCTTGTGGCTCCTTCCCGTACCTCGTCGGCTGCATTACCCACTTATCCCGCCGTGGTTTCGCTATGAATTGCCTTGTCTTCTATCGTCATGCTACATGGACCAGGCGCTTCGAGTGCAGTCGCCAGTGTCTCCCTGCAAGAGGCGAGGATGGAGCATTACAGCAACCTCGGCCCATGGCTAGTCTGTGGTAGTCGAGGCTGGGCTGGTGGTGGTACACAGTGTAGTACTGCCGTGCTACGGTGATGCCGCGGTGATGCCACGGTGATGCCGGCCGTTCCTACCTCTGCCATGCTATTCTCAGTTGGTCGCGATGCAGCACGAGCTGCCCAACCACCATCGCCAGCGTCATGCCGTCACCCTCCCAAAATGTGCACACCCATGCTAACATGTGAAGTGCTGAAGGAAGTGCACACGCCTACACGTGATCCCTACTTCTGGCGACCTCCACCAATCCGCACTTGCCCCATAGCATCCACCTCCGGTCCCAGTCAGGCATGGCAGGCCTATTCTCACCAACCACACTCCAATGCTCGGCACGCCGGCTGCAGTGAGCGTGCAGTGCAGTAGCAGGACGGTAGTCAGGTTGCACAAGGCTGATCTTACGGACCCCCGAGACCACACTGTCTCTCACCCTGTCTTGACCTACTCCATCAGTCCTCCCGGCTCTTGGGGGCCAAACAAAAGGCGAACTTGCCGTATTCCAGACCCCATTAGGCCTTGCCATACTCACCCATCCTCTCTTACCTGCAGCATGGAAATTTTCCTGTCGAACCACCGAGTTCAGCCGGCGCGCAGTCGTGGATCGGTGTCATTACTCATCTCAGGCACGACGTTCCGCCTTCCTTGCACCTGCTCTGAGCCTCTGCCACTTCGTTTCGTTTCGTTTCGCCAGACGCGATACGGGCGGCGCAATGATGGCGTGTGTACCTGCACCACACGGACGTTAAGCTCCCTGGATGTCAGCGCCTTTCCCTATCTTCCGGAAATCTCAGCGGTTAACTCGAGCCGAACCCATCGTGAAAGGCTGTCGAGATACTCCGCTGCAAAAGCGGCCATGTCATTGCTAGCTGCATCGCCGTGCTTGTGCTTGATGCAGTCGTAGGAGCCAGCGCGCGGTCGGACCACTCGGAAAGGCGTACCGCATTGCGGCGACTATCAGTCCAAGCTTATCCAAGGGCTACCTTGATGACTTCACATCATGGATTGTTGTTCCCTACGCTCTGGTTTCGCTAGTCTGGCGCAGTCATTGCTCCCCCCACTCATGGTGATGGTGGCTTGTGGTTGGCACCTGAGATGTTGGCTCAACGTGCCTGCTCCACAGGCAATTCCCTGCGCCCTTACAGTTCCCGATCCCGGCCATATGTGGACATGTTTACACAATATCAGAAGACTAGCAGACGATGAACGCGCCTATCACACTGCCACGTCCATGAAACTGGCCGCACCAATGTCGAGACATCACCAGATCACGCGCCCACGACTCCACCAGATTCTGCATGCTCCCTGGCAAGTCCTGGCGCTTAACCATGGCGTACTAGTCTTCTCGAATTCTCGAAGCTCTGGAACCCGCTTGGAAGAACGGTGACCGCTATCACCCAATTCGTCGAGGTAGGGTATGCCCAGCCTCAATTAAGCCTAAGATGTACTTTTGACCGACGCCGGCGGCTCGTTGGCAGGCGCCTCATCAATCTAATCTGCAATCTACGCTTCCCGAATGCCAGCACAGCCGTCAATAACTCTAATAGAGTGAAGATCCACACCCAGCATGACATTCCATGCAGAAAGGCAAGAGATTCATATTGGTGTCACGCATTTACTTTGGTTCGCCCTGGACTAAGTCGGCATCCCTGCCCACATAACCATGTATACCCAGGCGCATATGCAAGACGACAAAGTCAACCTATGAGATGCAGCAGTCGCCATCCAAGTTTCCCCGCAAAACGCAGATCCCAGAGATGGGCGTTTGGAACATCGACAACGAGAGGATTTTACCAACATCTCATGACTCGAGCGCAGTGACCTTTTTCGCGACCTTTCTTTACCACCCACCTAGACTACCTTCTTCATACCCTGGCAATTTAGCCACCGCGACTACACAGGTCAGAACCTTGCGTCAATTCGGCATTCTATCCATACCGACCACACGCACTCAATCAAAAGGATCACTAGTACAGCACACCGCACGCGGTTCCTGAGCCTCAGATGCCGAAATAATACGCAGGACCACTGGCTCCGTCTGGGGTAAATTGTGGAGAAACGCCTTCACAGGGAGCATCACCAGCACCCCCATCCCCATTGCCAGTGGTCATACGGCGATTTAGATTGCTGAGGAGGGGTAACAGAGGGAGATCGACGTCTCGAAGCCATCGAAGCTTCTGTACGGAAGATTCTTCGCGCCATGGCGTGGGCCGATAAACTCAGGGACACGGTGACGCTCACTGGGCGAGTGTGTTGCGCTGTAGCTGTAGCCCTTCCACGCGCCATTCCATGCGCGATGTCGCACAAACCACTACCTAGTGGGTATTCCATCGTTCGCTGGCTCTGCCGGCTGTCGGATACTCAGGGCGAGCAGCCCGTGAGCTGAGGTCCGCTGCTGCGACTTGACTGATCTGGACATGCGTGCTTGCACCCGCTGGATTTTTCCCTTCGTGTCCCCATTGCTCACTCGTTCTCCTGACAATGCTAATTTTCCTCTTCTTGTGTGGTACATGCCGGTGGCGGAAGCGAGTGCTGGCATAACTCCGCTTGGATATTCAAGTCCCAGGTGGCTATTTTCCTGCGCAAAGGTAATCAGCCTACAGCATGGCGACCTGCATGGCACTATGCGGAAGTAAGAAGCAATCGCACATGTGCAAATCAAAGCAAGGCGATCAAGTATTGGGGGGGTATCATTGAATATTCGTAGGCGTATTGACATATCTCAGTCTCTTTTTGGACAAGGTATTTTTCTCCTCCAGTGAAGAATTTTAAACAAGGCAAGCAAGCACGCAACCAGCACCAATCATTCCTCCAATAAAAGCCAAAATACAAGTGAAAAAAAGTGTACAGCACCTTTCGAACGTAATAAGAAACACCAGTGAATCCCAAAGCCCCCACCCCCCGTCAAAGGGCGAAAGTAATAAAAAATAAAGGTGGTGGGGGGACCTAAAACATACATACAGGAGAAAGGTATATACCAGCAGTAACATTAAGCTTCTGTCAGAAAAAAATAAAGCAATTCATGCAAAAAGGCAACGCAAGCTTGCTGGAAAGAGTAAAAGAAGAGAGATTGATAGATGCCTGTTTGAGAAAAGCCCTTGCCATGCGCCACCCTCCAACATGAAACAAGCCACGCAAAGTGGGCTTCGGAACGCGAAACCGCCAACGCTCATTCGAAGGAAAACAAGTGCTAAACAGCCGTTCAAAGTCATCATATCCCAGTCCTGTCATCATGTTTGAGCCCGCGTACATCCGCGCACAGTCCTGCGTATTTTACGTGATTTTGCCCCAGCTGCGCTGTTTTGAGGAGGGCAAGGAGCCAGCTGCCATTAACGCCCTGGTAATTACCATTGTGGTGAAGTGTTTTTCTCAATAAGGCTGTGATAGTTGGGACGTGGTGTCGTCATTGTCCTGGTTGTGGGACGAGTGCTCGATTACTTCCCCTAGCACGGAGCCAACGCCAGGATATTGGTCGCTATGGCCTGAGTCATTCCGCAGGTAGGAGTTGGGGAACGTGCTGAGATGGTGTGGTGCGCTCAGCTGTGGCATCGCATAGCTTTGGGGAGTCACCAACGGTGAGCCGGAATATGATGGGAAGTGTGCGGTTTGGGGAGTGTTGGTGCTGCGGCTCGGGGTGTAGTGTGTGCTGAGCTCAATTCTCCTGGGTACGCCGTTGGAGAAGGAGCGCATTCTGTGTGAGCTTGATGCCTGGAAGCCAGGTACTGGAGCGTAGGAATAGCCAATGCCATACGGCATCATTGAGCTCGAGTACGACCGTGGAGTATCAGGGTGACTAGTCGAGTCTGGTGACCCGCTCATGCTTTCGTGACTGTAGCTCATGCTCGACCTTAGGGGCGATTGCAAAGACTCTGCTCGGCTTCTTCCGATGCGATCGGCGTGAAGGGTTAGTCTTGGGATGCTGTGTTGTGCCGCGTACGCTGGTGGAGTGCTGACTGGCATCGAGAATGGGTTCGACGTTCTTGGGCTGGTGTCAAGTGGGGCTGAATTGAAACCAAACGGCGAGTCGCCATGTGCTGAGACAGGTGAGAGCGTATCGGTCGCCGACTGTGGCGGCGTGAAAGTGAAACCACCGAAAGCCGGGCTGATGCCAGTGGGTGAAATGTGCGAGTCGAGGGGTCCTCGCCGTAGAGTATCAATGCTGAGAGGCCGCATCATGTTACCCTCAGGAAAGCTTGGAGCATAGGATCCCGGAGATGCAAGAGGCGTTCCAAGGCCGTGGTGGGCGCCAAATGGAGAGTGCAGTGCTGAGGCCATATCGAAGTCATCTGGTAGAGCTCGGGATCTCATCATGCGCTCACGATCGTCGCTAGTTAGACGCTTGAGCTTTGCTCGCCTGTATCTATTAGCATTATCATCAGCCAACCGTGGATGCTACCTACCTGTTCTGAAACCAGACTTGTACTTGTCGCGGGCTAAGACCTGGGATCTCGCGAGCCAGACGTTCTCTATGAGCAGCATCAGGATGCGCCTGACGGGCAAACTCGCTCATGAGGAATCGGGTTTGGTTATGAGTCAATCTAAATCGCTTCATCTTGCGCTTTGCTGCGCGGATCTCTGCGGCAGATAGCGGAGGCCTGTTCTCGTCTTTGTTTTCTTCCTCGCAAAGGTCGTCTTTGTCATCTAGAATAATATCATCGTCTTGGTCATCTAGCTTCTCAGCTGTGAGACCATCGTGTGTTGATGGTGGCGTTAGTCTAGAGATGGGACTGGTAGGTGCTGATCCTCCAAAGGTGACGTTTGACACATCGTGCTCTTCGATGTCACCTAATCCTGTTGGTGAGGCGGCTCCACTACTCAGATGGCTCTTGTTGTCGAGAAGGTAAGGAAAGCTCTTGTGAGATCGCATCATAGGGCGTTTAAGGTCGAAGCTATGCCCAGCTACTTCAGCCTGGAGCATCGCCATGTCGCTATCTGAATGTGGAGGAGTGTGCTCCAGGGTCCGAAGGTCCGAAGTTTGCCACTCGGAGTCTACTGGAGCCGTACTGTACACAGACAGACGCGGCGAACTGGGCGGAGATAAAGGAATGATGAAGTTTCCGTCCACCATTGGTACTTTGGGAGACAGATACTGTCAAGTGGCAATGAGACGGTTGTCTAGCCTAACTCCTCCTGATTATCAGTCAGAGAGAGAATTAAACAAGAATTGAGCTTGAACTTACTAGATTACTTTGTCAATGTGACGCCCCAGAGAAAGGGATGAGATGTGGTAATGAATGGAGGTGACAGAAACGACAGAAGACCAGAGCGAACGACCCTATTACTTGACTGCAAAGAGCAAGAAGCCGATGAAGTGCGTTCTTAACAGACCCGATCGGTTCTCAGACCCAGTGCGGGGTTGACTGCGGGTGATTGGCGTAAGTGAGAGAGGGTGTGGGTGGTGACGCTTTAATGGCTGCGCTGAAGTATAGGCTGCTTAGACGCGTTAAGGTCGCAGTGTTGTTACAAACAAACAGCTTTGCGGACCCGGGTCGACGAGTTTTTGGAATTGCTGATATGCAAAGGCAGGCTGAATGGCTGATGTCGCACCTCAGGCAGGATTGGGGCGCGGAGATATGGTGCAACGTCAAGCTTGAAATAGAAGTTGCTGGGGAGGCGAGACTATGAAGCCGAAAATAAAGACTGACGCTGGCCGAGGGCGCTTGAGTGTCGATCAGTGTAAGCAGATGAGCAGCCGGCTAGCTCTTGATAACTGAAAACGTCAACCCGAGGTCGACGATGCGGAGGCCTTTGTAAGTAAGGTCAGGAACCGTCGTAGGCTATATCAGTGATAGCGGAAGAGCAGGGAAGGACGACAGATCATTCACACAGAAAGGCTTGACGGCACTCTACTGTCGACGATCCGGATAAAATCGAGGTTAAGAGCAGAACGAAGACGGGGGGTCGGACCACGCATGGAACATGATTTTCTATCGAGGATCTAGAGCTGGTTACACAACCAGAAGCGTGACAGTCGAGGGCAAGCAGGTCCCCAAGAGATCCTGGACACAGGGATACGGTAGGTCGGCCCTGTGAAGGAGAGACGCCCGCTCCCGCTTCGCAAGGGCTCTGGATCATGTGTGCTGGCGCCGGGGTACCCTCCACTCCAGGGTCAATGGCGGTAATGCATCAACATGGGGGTTCTGCAGGTTGCTCATGGATGAGTGGAGAAAACCGCCGACGAACAAGGCCTTCGCCGTGGCGTCGAACAATCGGCCATCCAGGCAGATGGTGTGCCATTATTGGTTTAATGCATGGCCATAGCACAAACGGGAGCTCAAGGGACATGCAGCAACAAGCGACAGGGGTGGAGCACAGGGTTGCAGGGCTCCCCGGCTCGGCAACGCTTGATAGAATATGTTGCGGGGTGTCTGCTGGCGTTGCTGCTTTAGTCTAAGCCGTGGGTGGACGAGAGTGTGGTGAGGTCGACTGGAGTGTGCCATGCTACGGTCGAGCAACCATCGCATTGAAGTCGGTTGTTTGCAACCATGCGCGTGTATCCAACCGCGAGTGGCTGGCGGCTGGCGAGCTGGTAAGCTGCCTCTCTAGCACGCCCCTCTGGCAGTTGTCTGGCCCGTAAATTGCGTCAGGAACGCTGTGCATCAGCCTTGCTACCTAGCCCTTTGAGCCGCTAATCGCGTCCGTGAGATGCATGAACAACTAGCCTTGGACGCCTTCAGCCGTCATTTTTGACCTCGACAAGCAAAACGCGTCTAGCTGGTTTTGTATTCCTCTCGCTGCCACACCTGCACAATACGTCGTAGCGAGTAGTGGGCGCTTAGTGGGTGAATACTCCCAATGAACGAGACCTGCCGTGAACGAGGAAGAGATCTAGCTAGAAAGGACGATCCTCACGGCTATAGCCCGGCCCGCGCCGGAATCCAAGTTTCTCGAAGCTTGCGTGGTGCAACGCCAGTGGGTGGGGTCTTTCAAGGTTTGACAGCGGCATCGAAAGACTCGTAGAGATTTGGCTTTCGTTGCATGTGTGTCGGAATCGCCCTCTCGGGTGATGTGTTTCGTTGGGTGAGGCTGCGATGGTGGTCCATCATCTCTGCACGGAACATGCGCCATGACCGCAAGCCACACCATGCTTTTTCTGCATGGCCGTTCCGCAGCGATCGTCAACTTGTACCATCTGTCCTGATACGGTGTACTTCAACCGATTCAGCGCTCACGTTTGGGGTGAACATCGAATCTGACCACCGAGCTGGTACGAATGCATAGTTCGGCACATGCGGCCAGATTAATGTCGAGCCAGCGAACGAGCGCCGTTATGTCGTGGGGCACATGGGTAACCGCCAGTGTTTGGGTCGTTTTGCAGGGACCGACAAAACCACACAAATCTTCGCATACGTAATCTCTATGGGCTATACCCACGCCGGTATCGCGCCCTATTTACAAAACACTGCCAAGACCGCCTGGTTGGACTGATGCGCGTGAGCAATGAAATGACAGGAGCAGAGATTCCGCGGGTTTTCCTACAATTTATTGGTGGAGGTCGGAGCTGCCGCGGGTTTGATGGACGCTAGGATACTGTCTATACGTCGGCAGAACATACTGTCCTCAAAATTATGCTCGACCCACTCACTGTTGCCGCTTTGACTCTCATCGCTGCGAAAACGAGATGGTGGTGCTATGGTTCGGGATTTTGGCATTTCATACAGTTCCACCAAGTATCATAGCACAGCAGCGGTGCTCTCGCAGGCGGAGCCTAGCCATGACAAGTGGTACAACAGATCCCTTTCATTTCGGTAGTCTGCAGCATCGCCCACGTTGGTGGATCAATTGCTGACAGCCCACTCTGATTCCAGAATGAGCCTGAAATACACGGCCCGCCTCTGCCCAGCCCACGACGGCATTTGTGCGCTCACTTCAATATCTGGTATGCCAGGAAATACCGCCTTCTCGAGCCAGGGACAGAACCTAGGCGTCGGTTGTTGTTGATACATCAGAGGGTATTCCGGGGAACACATCGTTCGCTCCCAGGTACTAGCATATCGTACAAGTTGATATTGATTTGGTTGTGGCCCTTTCATCTCCAAGGCCTGCTCGTACCAAACTTTGCTCTTCATCGTGGATCGTGGCGTTGCAGGTTGATAAGTGCCAGTGGCGGCTAGACCATGCCCCCCCAGAATTTATCAGGCTCCCCCATCGTATCAACATGTTGAGGATCGCTCGGAGAAATGCTCCCCCATGGCCACTCGTACAGATAGAGAACTCTGACGGCAAAACGCCACAACCCTTCCCCATACTGCATGCAGTCGTAAAGAGGAAAGCTTGGAGTGAGGTGCATGAGCCCCAACTTCTCGACAATTGTTACCCATCCTGTACAGGCGTCAGCTGCCCCTGGTACCACTACGCCTCTGTAGTCAGTTGACTCTGTTGGTCGGGCCGCTGCTCCTCGACACTATGATGCTCTGCTTGCAGACCTGACCCCCTGTCATCTGCAGGTATGGGTACAGCGTCTTCACCAGTCGCCTCAGTGGAGGCAGTAGCCGGCTGAAGAGCCTCTAGACCTTTTCCTTGTTCAATCCTATCGAATGAACTGAGCTGTTTCTTGGAAGCAAGACGAAGCCCTTTCCAGACGTAGCTGGATTTCTTCCCCGCCACTTCACGCTTTTCCTCCTCGGTATTTGCCATCTCCAAGTCTAAATCAGTCATTCGGACTTTGGTAGCATATGACTCTGCTTTCGGCACATTGAACCTGACAAACGTTATGAGCTGAAGGGCGATGCCAGCCGGCCGAACGGAACACATACCTGTCAGGCTGTCGTAACCGCCCAAGTCCGTTTCCTGCTTCGGTGTTGTATAGAAAATTCAGGGTACTTGCGACGCCTAGAGGCTTTGAGGGCTTCTTGACTTGGACGGCTTTCTGTGCCCCAGTTTTCGCCTGGAGAAAGTCCTTGGTGGCGACTCTGTCTCGAGTGAATGGCTGGCAATTCTCCATTTTCCACCTAACCCAATTCTTATCTCGGGATAGCACCGTGTCCACCATTCGGTAATAGAATTTGCCATCTGGACCCTCCTGCAGGTAATTTGCGATAGCGTTCTTGATGCCCGACGCCCATTCGGTCTGTGCTCTTGTGGTCAGCCGAGGAATTGGTGATCAGTCGCTGTGGCAAGCCTGAGAGGTATAGCCGTGCGGGGAAGAGAGAAGGGGATTAGACCTACATCCTCTTCACGGAGGGTGAAACTGTACTGCATAGCTTTCTGTGCATTCTGATACAGAGGTTTGCTCTTCGCCTTGTCTGTAAGTGCCAATAGAAAATCAATGAGGATCAGTGCCTGAACAAGGATGTGCCGTTGAAAGGCGAGATCACTCAGCTGGAAAGAATCAGTCATAGCGTCTCAACCAATTTTCACGTGCATACCTCGAGCTTGAACAGGTCGCGACTCGTCAGATATTTGGGGTTGTAGGTGTTGGCAAAGGCATCATAGTTATCGCCCGCACGATCCTTCTGCCCCTTTTTGTGATCAGAGTCCCCAGCCTGTATGACCTTGGGAACCTCTTTGAACTTTGCGAGAGTAGCCTCGAGACTCTTTTGAAATTGCTTGAAGTGATCTTCTTCAAAGAGCCGGGGCGGATTTGAGAAAGAATGCTGCAGCGACCAGAATACCGGATAGAGGGATTCAATATCTATGGTAGTTGCCCCCCCTTCTTTGCGTATATCAGATTCTCCAGACTTATCTGTTCGATCTTCTGATCTGGCCTCTTCTTTGCTTGCAGGATAATTCTCAGGCTCGTCAAGCTGCATAGTGACTTCATCGTCCACATTTGACTCTTTCAGGAAGTCCTCGAACGTCGTGACGTTCTCTACGTGAAAGTTGCCACGAAGGTTGACTGAGCTCTTATCGCCTAGAGGAAAGCTTTGGAACATGAAAATATACACACGGCCGCAGAAGACTGGGTCCTCGGCGCGGGACAGCCGACGAAGAAGCTCATTGCATAACCGTAGAATAACTAGATCTTTGTTCTTGGAGTTGATCTGGGCAAGGGTCAGTAAGATGAACATATAAGCTAGGAGATTCATACGGCAATAATGGCCTCCCTCCGAGATTCCAGGAAGTTAAAGACGGTCCGGCAGCCCTCTATTGACTGGCTGTCAAGCAATTCTTCGATGAGTAGCAGAGTCGCTTGTGGCGAACATAGATCTGACGTTGTTAGATTCATGAATCGGCTTCGTCCCGCGCGAAATACGTACCCCGATCTCCACAATACTGTACAATGTCGAGCAGGTTCCAAATGGTCACAAATGAGGGTTCCCCAATTCGCGTTGAACCCTACAAAAGAATGAGCGCAACACATGATGGAGGAGTGTGTAAACCGACGAGGTTGGCGTAGAATAAAGCTCTCGCTTCCTTCTCTACTGCAAGCTTTCTCATCTCCGTCTCGCCCTCTACATTTTCCAAGAGAAGCTCATCTTCAGGCACAAGCTCGGAAACCTGGAGAGGGGGATCAATGGTTGCGCTTGGCTTGATGATGCGCGCGCGTTGTAGCAGATGCTTGAGTCGCGCTGCGACAGCATCTTGTGATGTTGTAGTAGCTACGGCCATGGCTAAGGGTATGTATAGTTGTTGCAGAGTGCAGAGAGGGTTGGTTGCGAACGCAGGTAGCAATCTCGAGACAAATTGGGCAGTAATCAGCAACGAACCGGCGTATTCCGAAGTATGGGGTGTGCAGTCTTTCTTCAGAGCTAACAATAGTTCTTTCACTTCTTGCCGTGGGCAAACTCGACTTCACCGGCAGCAACACGTGAAGAGTGAAATTGATATTCAGCGGTGGACCCTTGTCGATGATTTAGAGTGCGGCACATCTGCAGTGGCTGCACTAGCGTCATGTCCGTGCATGTGGCTGCAAATCACGCTAAAGCGCGTCGCGTTGCCCAGCAATCAGATGTGTTCATGGTTCATCGTTTGATAGCTATGCACAAGAACATATCGATTCAGGCCTTATCTCGACAACATGACCCCAAATAGCTCGCCGACACGCGATATACCGTCAGGTGACGAGTTGGATGACATTTTGAATGGCCTCGTTGAGGGCAGAGACGTACCCAGCATCGGTGACACACAGACACAGCCAAGCTACGGTAGCAAAGTATCTGGTGGTGCTGGCGATGGGCTAGGAATTGACGAGGAGATCGTCATCACTAAAAAGCGTATACCCATCCCAAAACTTGACGACAATCGGCTGCTCTCCAACCCTGGGATTCCCAGGCTACGCAAAATATCGAAGGAGCGACTGCGCTTCAAAGGAAAGGGGCATGAGGTATTAACGGACTGCTACATTGTCAATATTATTCGCTGACTATGTTCCAGTATGGCGACATTGCCCGCATGCTCAACATGTACCAATTGTGGCTCGATGATCTTTACCCTCGTGCCAAATTCGCCGATGCGCTCACCATAATCGAAAAGGTCGGGCATTCAAAGAGAATGCACATGATGCGGAAGGATTGGATAGATGAAGGCAAGCCGCGACAAACCACGGAACGTGACGAGGACTTGAACGAGGTTGTCCCTGGTGTACCATCGATGGAACAGCAGCCTGATACAATGGAGGGCATAGAGCAGGAAGCCGAGGCCGGAGTGCAGCAACCTGGCTCATTGGGACAAGCACCAATTCGAACCACGGAACGGCCCAGTCCAGACTCAGTCAATGGTGATCCAGATGAAGACGAGCTGGATGCGCTGCTAGCAGAAAATGCGCTACCTCATACGGCAGCCCCACGAGAATTACCTACTCGGACGGCTGTGGCAGAAGAGGACCCATTTGCGGATGAGATGGAAGCCATGGGAGGCATGTGGTGATGCCATTTGACAGCTTGATTATTGCATAGCCCGGCGTTTGAGACTTTTGACTAATGACATGCATTTCTTGTACCAATATGCTGATCTACATAAAACCCTATGCAGGTACACATCCGCTGGTGTGACTGTAACTACCTTGACCTG
Source organism: Ophiosphaerella herpotricha (assembly GCA_028458525.1). Classification (NCBI taxonomy): domain Eukaryota; kingdom Fungi; phylum Ascomycota; class Dothideomycetes; order Pleosporales; family Phaeosphaeriaceae; genus Ophiosphaerella; species Ophiosphaerella herpotricha. The sequence continues at coordinate 101,032 of JALNQK010000061.1, forward strand.
TTAGCAATGTTTGTCTGGGGGCGTGGCGGGGCATTCCTGCCCCGCCCCGGGCGGGTCTCCCTCTCCCACGAAAATCAACGTGCTCTGGCGCGTGTACCCTAACAAACGTCATTCATCTATGTTCCGTGCTCCACCATGTGCCGTTGACACCCACCTACAACTTCCAGTACTTCAATCGCCATAATGGATCTCTCCGAAGAGCTCGAAAAGCTTCGATTGAACCATGGTGCGCTGGATGCCGGCTGGATAGACTCCACCAAGGGCGAACAACGCCCACCAAAACGACAATGCAAAACAAAACAACTTATCAAGAAGGAGCTAGAGGCCGACTTTCTGGCACCATCGCGGTCGTTTAGCACCCAGTGGCTGAACCAGTTGCAGCAGCGATGGGACGCTCCTACCAATTACCACAGTTTATTTCAAATCGCCCCAACCCAGACCCGCACTATTATTCGGTTCACCCGTGAAGGACTCGAGGGTCGCGTTACAGGGTATAAAGAGGTGACCGTACCAGCAAACTCAGCAACAGCGAAAAACTCTACTTCTTTACTTCGAAAGCCTGCCAACAGAGCTGAATTCGTCCGTGGTGCTGCTGGTTTCTTCCCCTTTACACCTGGAGGGCTCGATGGTGTTGAAGCTATCGCCGCAGTCGAAGATGAGGCGATATTGAATGAAGAGAGAGGCAGCTCGAAAAAGAACAAGGGCCTTGACCGAGTCATTAATTTCACGGCTGAGGGCGGTCTGCTCGAACTGCCACCAGGGTTCTCGCGTGGATTGGACTTCAAAAAGAAGCAGACCACGAATCCTAAAACGGCGAAAGAGGTCGAAGAGACTTTAGGAGAAGCATCAACCGTTGCTGCAAATGAGGCTGAGGAAGATGATGCCGTTGATGCTAGCCCCAAAGAGCACACGTCTTCCGGAGAGGAAAGCCAAACACCAAATGAAGAAGAAATTGATGCCCTGTTACCTATTGAGTTCCCTGCTTTGGCTCCTCATGGTCCCCTTACAATGGCTGCTTCAAGGAAGGGCGGACGAGAGTGGGCTCATATGGTTAACATCAACCGCGATATAACAAATTTTCAAGAACTCGTTCCAGATATGGCGCGCGAGTATCCATTTGAACTTGACACGTTCCAAAAGGAGGCTGTCTATCATCTTGAAAACGGCGATTCTGTGTTCGTGGCTGCCCATACTTCTGCTGGAAAGACCGTAGTGGCAGAGTACGCAATTGCTCTTGCTGCTAAACACATGACCAAAGCCATCTATACATCTCCAATCAAGGCTCTAAGTAACCAAAAGTTCCGCGACTTTCGACTTACCTTTGATGATGTTGGAATTCTCACGGGTGATGTGCAGATCCGACCAGAAGCGAGTTGCCTTATCATGACTACCGAAATTTTGCGAAGTATGCTATACCGTGGTGCAGACCTAATTAGGGATGTTGAGTTCGTCATCTTTGACGAGGTTCACTACGTCAATGACCTCGAGCGAGGTGTAGTGTGGGAGGAAGTCATTATCATGCTACCAGAGCATGTCACTCTGATCTTGCTTTCAGCCACTGTACCCAATACCTATGAGTTCGCTTCATGGGTCGGTCGGACAAAAAAGAAAGACATCTATGTCATCTCTACACCCAAGCGTCCTATCCCGCTGGAGCACTACCTATGGGCTGGAAAAGATATTTACAAGATCGTTACGGCTGATAAGAAGTTCGTAGACAACGGCTGGAAAGAGGCTAATGATATTTTGTCTGGTAAAGACAAGGTTAAGGCACCAGCAATAAAGGACCCTCCGGCCGGAAGAGGTGGTGGCGGTCGTGGAGGTCCTACGAGAGGAGGACAGAATCAACGAGGAAGAGGGCAGCAAAATGCAGGTCGTGGAGGCACCCCACGCGGAGGAGGTGCGCCGGCGACCCGAGGCCGTGGCAACATCGCGCGAACAGGCCGTGGAGGTGGTCGAACGACAGCTGCTCAGGACCGGAACATATGGGTACATCTCATACAGCATCTACGAAGCAAAGATCTTCTGCCGGCATGTATCTTCGTATTCTCGAAGAAGCGTTGCGAGGAAAATGCCGAGGCACTCTCAAATCTTGACTATTGTACTGCTGCAGAGAAGAGTGCAATCCACATGACAATCGAAACGTCACTAGTGAGGCTCAGTCGCGAAGATCGAGAGCTACCTCAGATCAAGCGATTGAGAGAACTACTCAGCCGGGGCATCGCTGTTCACCATGGCGGTATGCTTCCCATTGTTAAAGAAGTTGTAGAGATCTTGTTTGCGAAGACGCTCGTCAAGGTGCTCTTCGCAACCGAAACCTTTGCTATGGGTCTAAACCTACCCACTAGAACTGTCGTGTTCTCTGGCTTCCGCAAACACGATGGTCGTGAATTTCGTGATTTGCTCCCTGGCGAATATACCCAGATGGCTGGTCGTGCTGGGCGAAGAGGTCTTGACACGGTCGGCACCGTAATAGTTTGCGCCCCTGGAGCGGATGAGGCACCTTCAGTGACTAGATTGAGGCAGATGATGCTTGGTGAGCCTACGAAACTACGGTCTCAATTCCGCCTCACATACAACATGATGTTAAATCTCCTGCGTGTTGAGGCTTTGAAGATTGAAGAGATGATTAAGCGCAGCTTCAGCGAGAATGCTACCCAAGCCTTGCTCCCAGAGCATGAGAAAAATGTCAAGATCTCAGAGGCAGATCTTGAAAAGATCAAACGTGAGCCATGCGAGATCTGCGACATTGATCTGGAGGCGTGTCATCAATCTTGTGAGGATTATAAGCGACTGACAAACGAAGTGCACTTAAGTCTACTTGCTGACCCGGTTGGCCGACGTGTACTTAGCAGAAACAGACTTATTGTGTACAAGAAGGTATGTAAGAAGGCTCGACATATCAGTATGTGGCTGATTCATTAGGACAACAAACGCACTGCAGGTATGCTTATGCAGGATGGCACCAGTCGAGGCCTTGAGCCTACCATCAAGGTTCTGGAAATTGCTCAAAATCAAGACCGAAAGGCGGATGATCTTTTTCCATATCTGAGTCTATTTGCTCGGTTCTTCCGGAGCCTCCCCAAGAAACCCAAGGACCTCATCTTAAAAACGTCATTTGTCCCGCTGAGCGATATCGAATGCTTTACCAAGACAACCATTGACATTCCGGAGTCAGTACAGAACCTCAATAGGAAAAAAGATACACTCATGCTGGCCGAATCCCAATTCCTGCCCTTGTGTCAATCTTGGAATTACGAGGATTGGGATGAGTATGACTATAGCCGTATCAAAAGTCTCAAGATCCGCGAGTTGATAGAGGCTCGGCTCAAAGAAGGACTTATTGCTGTTGATAAGAAGTGCCTTGACTGTCCCAATTTCTTGAAGCATTTTGAGATGGAACATGACCAATGGGTTATCAAAGAGAACATCACCTCTCTCCGGCAGCTCATGTCAGATCAGAACCTCCAGCTCTTGCCTGACTATGAACAGAGAATACAAGTATTAAAGGACCTTGGGTTCATCGACGAGGGCTCACGCGTAGAACTAAAAGGCAAAGTTGCTTGCGAGGTACTATTCCAAGTCGTAACTTGTGAAGCGTTCGCTAATAATAACTATAGATACACTCCGCCGACGAGCTTGTCCTAACAGAACTTGTCCTTGAAAATGTCCTAGCCGATTATACACCCGAGGAGATAGTTGCACTTCTTTCCGCTTTTGTTTTCCAAGAAAAGACTGATGTCGAGCCCACGCTAACTGCCAGCCTGACTCGTGGCAAGGCTGCCATCGTCAAGATTTCTGAAAAAGTAAACGACATCCAAACTTTACACCAAGTCATTCTCTCCGCAGATGACTCGAACGACTTCGTGAGCAAACCCCGTTTCGGTATGGTCGAAGTCGTGTATGAGTGGGCAAGGGGCATGAGCTTCAATCGCATTACCGATTTGACCGACGTCATGGAGGGAACAATCGTGCGGATAATCACAAGATTGGATGAGACCTGCCGGGAGGTCAAGAACGCCGCGAGGATCATTGGAGACCCAACGTTGTTTCAGAAGATGGGGACGTGTCAAGAACTGATCAAACGGTAAGTCCCAAGTTGTCGTCACTTGCGAACCAGCATTGCTGGTGCTTTTTTGATAGGATCATGCTAATAAATTTGGGGTAGGGATATCTGTAACTGCGCAAGCCTGTACCTGTAAATGCGGGGATGTTTGGCGCAGGAAGGTCGGTCATGCTTGGGTGATTGGTGAAGCCTAGTTCCGTTTCGATGTATTTTAGCTGAAAAATAGTGGGACTGAAGCGTCCCGGGATGCTTTGAAGACCACGACGCTCGCAAAGCAGTGCGCGGATGCACGCGACTATTGGCCATATCCAAGTGCATGATTGTTCATCGTGCCGCAGTGCATAATGGAAGCTTATCGATAGTATATAGCATGACGTGGTATACCTGTCCTATTCCAGCTCGGTATCACGCGGCATTACACAAGTAACAAGGCCGACGTTGTGCTTTTGACAGATGCAATGCATGTACCTGCAGTCTATATTTTCACATCCTATGCTCGTGTAACTAGTGGTGCATGAGTGCTTGGATGATAGGCCAGTAAATAATGCGGGGACAACGTGAAGACGTCGGCATCAGTTGCATCTGCCGAGCATTCCGTGTCATACCGATCTGTGTAAGCCTAATCTCGATTCTACGATAGCGCTGTTAGTACCCGAGAAGTACGCTTGAGGCACGGCGATGTGTGTGTAAGGCGGCGAATGTAGTATTCGAATGACTGCGTGGATAGTGCTGCATGACTAAGATTCTTGTCGCGAGTAGCAGATACTGTACTGGGGGGTGAAAAGTAGGCTTTGGCGGCATAGCCTTATGGGGATATCTCGATGAGCAGCAAGGGCTGCAGGTACGCGAGAGCTTGGATCCAGAGCCTGGCTGCTCCTACTGCGCGCATATCATATTGACTTATAAGAACATGCATGAAGATGGCGCCGTGAGAGAACTGGCACCGTGACTGGCACTAGTATAGTGGGTTGCAAGTGAGGAGGGGGACAAAGGTGTCCAGAAGGGTTGGTGTATGGTGGAGCACTGGCCACGTGCTAAACCAGGGTAGCGTGCGCGAGGCAGCCCACAAAAACTTCCCCTCCATCCTCTGAACCTGCACACGCTGAATGTGAATCGACTGCAAGGGGCGCAAGATAATAATTCCTACCGCCGGCCCCTAGCTTCTACTCCATCTCTACCACCAATTATTCTCTCAAAACCCGGTCGAGGGCACCACTGCAGCCGGAGAAGGGCTGATATCCCACCGCCTAGGCATTGACTGGATACTGTCAGGACACCACACTTACCATAAGAGCTCGCCCGCCCCCACACAGAGACGCTGCTCAGCACGCAACACTCAGCCAGTAATTGCGAACATGGACGTGTCCGTACTGCGGGACCGCATTCAGGCCACCCTCGACATAAATGCTGCCATCAGACAGCAGGCCGAACTCGACCTGAAGCATGTGCGTGTACCACCAAACATTGCACTTACAGCTCCAGACTAACATGATACTAGGCCGAAGACCAGCCAGGCTTCACAGATGGCCTATTAAATATTCTTGAGGCCGAGCAGGACCAAGCCATACGACTGTCAAGTAAGAGAGCGTCCGTCACCTGCCTGGCTTTCTGGAGTGCTGACACATGCTCACAGCTGTCGTCTACCTAAAGAACCGCGTCTCAAAGGGTTGGTCGCCGGCCGAGGAATACAGCCAGGCCAAGCCCATACCAGAAGGGGAGAAGACTTCTTTCCGAAACCGTCTCGTACCTGTCCTTGTGGCTTCCCCACCACAAGTGCGCCTACAGCTTATCCCTACCTTACAGAAGATCCTCGCATACGATTTCCCCCAGAAATGGCCCAACTTCCTCGACATCACGGTGCAGCTGCTGAACGCTGGAGACATTGCGTCAGTGTTTGCGGGAGTACAGTGTCTGCTGGCAATATGTAAAATCTATCGGTTCAAGTCAGGCGAGACCCGCGCGGACTTCAACAAGATTGTTGCCCTATCGTTCCCACAGTTGCTGAACATTGGTAACTCTCTGGCAAACGAAACGAGTCTGGAGGCTGGAGAAATATTACGGACTGTGTTGAAGGTCTACAAGCACGCGATCTACGTACGCATATCCCTGCCTTAACCAAAATTCGAGCTGATAAGTCATAGTTTGACCTCCCCGCTTCACTTCGCGACCAGCAGACTATGGTCGGCTGGTGCACATTATTCTTGACCGTCGTTGGCAAGGAGCCGCCAGAGACATCGCTTCCTGAAGATCTAGACGAGCGAGAAACTAATCATTGGTGGAAGGCAAAGAAGTGGTCGTACGCAAATTTGAACCGCTTATACGTCAGGTATGTGGCTTATGTTACCATTCATCCCCCCCCTACTAATGCGGTTTAGATACGGTAACCCATCTGCGTTGGGCAAAAACAACGAAGTCGATTACTCGGACGTTGCGAAAAATTTCATTGCTAATTTTGCGCCGGAAATTCTCAAAATCTACCTACAACAGGTCGAGAAATGGGTGGGAAAGCAGGTGTGGCTATCCAAGGCCAGCTTGTATTATATCCTCAACTTCCTGGACGAGTGCATCAAGCCTAAGTCCATGTGGACGTTGCTTAAGCCGCACTCTGATAATCTCATCTCGCATCTAATCTTCCCAGTTCTGTGTCAATCGGATGAGGACATTGAGCTATTTGAGGAAGAGCCATCAGAGTACCTCCATCGGAAATTGAACTTTTATGAGGATGTCACAGCGCCCGATGTGGCTGCCACCAACTTTCTAGTCACATTGACAAAGAGCCGGAGAAAGCAGACATTCAGCGTTCTCAACTTCGTCAATGAGATTGTAAATCGATACGAGGCGGCACCGGACAATGAGAAGAACCCAAGGGAGAAAGAAGGCGCACTGCGAATGATCGGAACACTTTCTGGAGTCATCTTGGGGAAGAAAAGCCCCGTGGCGGATCAAGTGGAGTACTTCTTCGTTCGACACGTTTTCCCCGAGTTCCGAAGTCCCCATGGTTTCCTCCGTGCACGCGCATGCGACAGCTTGGAAAAGTTCGAGCAACTTGATTTCAAGGACCCTAACAACCTAATCATCATCTACCGCAATATCCTTGAGTCGATGGCTGACCCTACACTTCCTGTCCGTGTTTCTGCTGCACTGGCGCTCCAGCCTCTCATTCGCCACGATGTTATTAGGACGAACATGAAACAAAACATCCCACAAGTCATGCAGCAGCTCCTGAAGTTGGCCAATGAGGTGGATGTAGATGCGCTTGCAAATGTCATGGAGGACTTCGTCGAGGTCTTTGCACCAGAGCTCACTCCATTTGCCGTTGCCCTGAGCGAACAGCTGCGCGATACTTATTTACGGATCGTCCGCGAGTTGGTGTCGAGGAATCAAGAGAAAGGTGATGACAGCGACTATGGTGATTTCCTGGACGAGAAGAGTATAACAGCCCTCGGTGTCCTGCAAACCATTGGTACCCTCATACTCACACTTGAAAGCACGCCCGACGTGTTGCTACATCTGGAGACTATCCTTATGCCTGTTATCACCATTACACTCGAGAACAAGCTCTACGGTATGCTATTTTATGAGATCACCCAGCCACGTACCATGACTAACATCCTCTAGACTTGTATAATGAAGTATTTGAAATCATCGATAGCTGCACATTCGCCGCCAAAAGTATTTCAGGCACAATGTGGCAAGCTTTTGAGCTCATCCATAGGACATTCAAAGCTGGCGCAGAGCTTTACCTTGAAGGTGATTATTGCCGTATACCGTGCTACCAATTTAGTGCTGATATTTTCTAGATATGCTACCGGCTCTCGAGAACTTCGTAAACTACGGGACCCAGACACTAATACAGAATCGCCCGTACCTGGACGCAATCGTAGATATGGTGCGGACTATTTTTAAGGATGATAAGGTTGGAGGCGTCGATCGTATTTGTGGTTGCAAGCTTGCTGAGATCATCATGCTCAATATGCGCGGGCATGCCGACGACTACGTCCCCGAGTTCATCTCGCTGACTATGCACGTTCTTTTGAATGAGGAGCCAAAGGTTAAGTCCCTTAAGATCCATCTGATGGAGGTCATCATCAACTCGATCTACTATAACCCTGCTCTAGCGCTGCATGTGCTTGAGAGCAATGGCTGGACGAATAAGTTCTTCAGTCAGTGGTTCTCAAGCATCGACAATTTCACCCGGGTGCATGACAAGAAACTTTGCATCTCAGGTATCTGTGCACTGCTCACGTTGCGGGCGGAAGATGTTCCGATAAGCGTGCAACAAGGCTGGCCACGTCTGCTTCAAGGCGTTGTGCGACTATTCCAGACTCTGCCTGCGGCACTGAAGAGTGAGTTATTACTTACCATTTCTCTGCGACCAAAGTTTCTGACTGGTGCATAGACCGCGAAGAAGCCAAGAGAGACGACAATTACGACTTTGCCACAGAATACGAGGAGGAAGAGGACGGAGAATGGGAACAAGAAGCTGATTGGAACAATGAGGCAGATGAATCTGAGGACGTAAAGGATGAGAGTGCAGCATATCTAGAGTTCCTGAACGAAGAGGTACGGCCAAAGGATTCGCACTCATTTGCATATACCAACGAACAGCAGGCACAGAAGTTTTCTTCTGTCGACGATGATGACGATGATGAGCTCGAAGAGGAGAGTCTTCTAGAGACGCCACTTGACAAAGTCGAGCCATACGGCCTGTTCAAGCATGCATTACTCCGTACGTTTTGCCCTAACCTACCTCCATTACATATACTAACCAAACAAAGGTCTCCAGCAAGAACAACCCGCTCTATACGAAAACCTCACAAAGAACCTCAACCCGGAGGAACAACAAGTTGTTGAGGGAGCTGTTCACCAGGCGGACGTCATTGCACAAGCGCAAGCGCAAGCCCAGCAAGCAGCGGCGAATGGAAATCCAGTCCCACAACAGTAGTATCGTTGGAATTGTTTATCACATCCCACCATGTTTGCGCACAAAATATAGATAGCTTTCCCTTCTCCAAGCAATCCTGGATTACCCCTTTTCAGATTAGCGAGCACGACCTGGCGTTTATTTTGCTTTTGTTGCGTGGTACATGTAGGCGGGCTAGGTTGATTGGTAGGAGGTTAAACTTATATGGCGTTGTTGCACGTGCTAAAAGAGGAGGAACGAATGGAATGAAATGGAACGAAATGAATGGGAAGATATCCACGGTACAATTGTGTGGGCAACCACAGAGAGAGAAGATTCAGAGTGAGGATGTGTTGAGAGAGGAAGAGTAGAGCATATTCCTGGAGAGAGTCTGGCTGGAACGAAGTGTTTCGGAGTCTGGTTGCTGTGCTTGGTGGTGCGTAGGGGGTGTTTTGTGGGGTTTTGGTAGTTTGGTGTTGAGTGTTGAGTGGGTGGTGCTAGTGTGAGGAGGGCATAAACGGTACACGTTGATTAGTTGAATCAATGCACTAATTATGGATCTTGAAAGGATGTTAGAACGAGGAGCAAAAGCGCCTTTGGGATTTCGAGATGACACACTTTACCTGTGTATCTTGTTGAAAGGCGTGCCACGTACGGGTGTATGGGCGTCCACTGATAATGAAGGGGCTTATCGATAAGCAAGGGTCCATGACGATGTTTGTCCCGGCGCCTCGGGCCTTGGTTCTCTCCCGCGCAACGTGGACAAATGCAAACAAGCAAAACCAACACCCCCCCGCCTATCTTTCCTCCAATCTGGACGTTCTTCACAGATTCTATAAACCTCAGCCTATATTGTACCCCTCTACAAGTATTACATTACTGGAAAACCCTAGGTGCCTTCAATCGCGCCAGCGCCAGCTGCGGCGCATAAAACAAAGCTTCTCGATGTCGCGTCCTACTATCTCCAAAGCTCAGAGTGAGTCATCGCATCCCGGACCCGAGACTCCAGTGAAATTAATTGACCGTTACAGCTTCATATCCAATATACGCAGCGACTTTCGCGAACAGCAGACCTGGATACCTAGTTGTCGGGGGAGGCGGAGGTGGGGGTAGACATGGCGTCAAAAACAAGATAACCGGATTTGACTTCAGCTCACGCGCGCCTAGGATTGAGCCGTCGACCGAGCTCGAAGTCTCAGAAGATGATTCAGTGACATGTCTCGCGAACCTTGCGACAAAGGATGGGCTGATACTGTACGCTGGAAATGGCAGCAGCGTGGATGACCGTTTAAAAGGCCAGGACATGCATTTCCGGTCATTCGAGCTCCAATTCCCCAAGAGTAAAGCGGCAAGTCCTTCCGAGGAGGGATCGGACAAGATCTCGTTCTTGAGCAAGATAATGCTTTTTACCCCACCCAAGGCAGAAAGTGCAAGGAAAGAGGCATATCAACGCTTGATTCGGCTGTCGCCACCTCAAAGAAACACTTCGGGTACGCCTAATAAGCGCATTGGCGCCATTGCCTCGGGTCTTGCCGGCAACGAGAACGAACTCGTTATTTTTAGTGCAACTTCGAATCGACCACAGGCTCAAGATATTATACAGCGAATCGCGATTCCAAAAGGCCAAGAAGCCAACGATGTTGATATTTTTGACTTAGGCAAAGGCCTTTTCCAAGTTGCCTACGTAATGGACCAAGAAGTCTACATACAAGACGTCGATTATGATTTTACTAAGAGCAAGAATAGGACTAGCAAGGAGCACAGGAAGCTTTATACTGTTTCGCATCCTAATGCTGGTGAGAAGAGGGGCCGATCAAAATTGAGAGGCGTACGATGGCTGTCACCAAAGCACATGCTTCTCCTTGCAAATAAGCCGAATAGGACGGGCGTTGAGCTAGTGGTACTGCACATGTACGAGGAGGGCCCTGGTAGCATTATAATACGGAAAACCCTTCCCAAACATGTTGCGGCAAGCACAGATATGGATGTTGCTCTGCTAGATTCTGACTCAGATGGAGCATATCAGATTGTGGTTGCTGTTGGCGGTATAGACATTTCTCTCAGCGTTTTTACGATCGATTATTATGGCCCAGAACGAGACTCGCTAGGCCGATTCCACAAGTATGCCACCTATGATGGTGTAAGTCTATTTTGAAACACCTGTATTCACCCATATTGACAATCAATAGGTTCATGATGTACAATTGACCAAGGTTATCTTTTCTCCTTTTAACAGGCCCGACGTTGCATCAGGAAAGCCGATAGGTCCACAATATCTCCGCCTCGCCTCAACATCACTTGGCAACACCATATCAGTGGAGACATTCGAACTGCAACCACATAAATCGCGTCATGTTCTTCAAACAGCTCGAACACGCACTCTACACTCGGCTGCTTCTTACCTCGTAGTTGCTATGATTGTTGCTGCGATAGCGCTTATGGCCCAATCGCTCATCGACCCAGAAGGTCACCTAACAAGAGGATTAGTTCCCGCAAGTTTCCGGAACATCGCTGGCAAGACGTTTGGCGAAGGGCATCTATCGAAACGCCACGGCGCAACTCTCAACAACGTCGACACGCCCGCTGTCAAAGTTGAACGACGCATCCGCGACCTCCTCCACCTACATAACCCACCGGTCGACTCTTCGTCCTCGCAGAGACAGAAAGCCCTCATTATCCACCATGACCCCGAGACCGATGGTAAGCTGAGCACCGAGGTTCACGACGACCATGAAGCGGTGTTAGAGAAGCATGCGGAAGCAAGGAGATGGGATGAATTGAGCAAGGAGGAACAGCGTCTTTGGAAGAAGAAATTGAGCGATGCGGGTATGTGGGCTGTAGGGGAGGGCGAGACTATTCTGAAAAGTATTTTCTTTGGGCAGATCGGTGGGCTGGTGGGACATGTTGCACAGGGCGTTCTTGGATAGGAGTCTGCGGTGAGCATTCAGGAAATGTGGGGTGTTCAAATGCGATATTAGGAGCGAGTGATACTTGGTGGAAATGAGGGCATTGGACACGAGTGGCGCATGGAATCATGCTTTTACGTTGGATACGTCCGTTTCCGTGAATATGACGAATAGAATCTTTGATAGGTTGACTGTATTCACTTGGGCATCCATTTGAACTCACCGAAGCGAAGCATGTGATTTCCCGTCGCAACTAGCCCCTTTTAGGAGCGCGGTCAGATTTAAGGTGTGGACAGTGCGTGACTCACTTGGCACTCGTGACATACATGGGAAACAACGCCTATAGCTTTGCACGCTCAATTTCACCTGTCCCGCTTCAATAAGCCGCTTTTCTCTCCTTTCCATGGACAGATTCAGTGCTCTATACCCAGCCACCGGAGCTTGAGCTTCATGTTCAAGTGAAACAGTCAAGATGTCGCAGCAGGCGTTGTCCTCACTGGACCGCATCGTGGTCGACCTCCGTTCCAAGTGAGCTTTCCGTATCCACCATATCTGGCATAGTGAGTTAACATGTATAAGGAGCGATGAAGCACGACAGAAAGGAGCACACAATCTCCGTCAAACGGTCGAGGCAGCGCATCGCGGTGAGCTCCAAAGCGAATCCTGGGCCCACCGAAGCATAGAGGAACTGATATTTGCCAGAACTCGCGCCTACCGTCTTCACCAACTTCTACAATGAAGTCTACACTAGAATATCCGGCCTTGTTGTCACGGGAAACGACTCGAACGAACGCATCGGCGGTATTCACGCGCTCAATGCCCTCATCGACTTCCGCGGTGATGATGCGGGCCAGAAGACGACGCGTTTTGCATCATATCTTAGGGCAGTTATGCGTGGGCAGGATACCACGGCCATGGTAGTGGCAGCAAAAGCACTCGGAAGGCTGGCCAAACCGGGCGGAACACTGACTGCCGAGTTGGTCGAGGCCGAAGTCAAAGGCGCGTTAGAATGGCTACAGCTGGAGCGCCTGGAGAACCGCCGCTTTGCTGCCGTGCTCATTCTGCGCGAACTAGCCAAGAACTCGCCTACACTCATGTACCAATGGATCGCCCAGATCTTTGAGGTCATTTGGGTTGCTCTCCGTGATCCTAAGGTGCTCATCCGAGAGTCAGCTGCCGAGGCTATCAGCGCTTGCTTTGAGATCATTTCCCCACGAGACTCTGGGATGCGACAGTTGTGGTTTGGTAAGGTGTACGATGAGATTCTGCGCGGCTTCGCCATCGGCACGAATGAGGCCATCCATGGCTCCCTACTTACAATGAAGGAGCTGCTAGACAAGAGTCCCAACTTCATGAATGAACAAAAGTACAAAGACATGGTTGAGATGGCACTGAAATACAAAGATCATCGAGATGCACTAGTTCGGCGAGAGGTCGTGCTCATTATTCCTATCCTCGCTGGCTACTCACCTACCGAGTTCGCGACCAAATACTTACATCAGTGCATGCTTCATCTCCAGGGCCTAATACGGAAGGATCGAGACCGGGATAAGGCCTTTGTTGCTATTGGGCAAATTGCAAATGCTGTTGGAGTTGCCATTTCGCCGTACCTGGAGGGCATTCTAGGCTTCATCCAAGAGGGGCTTTTGGCGAAAGCACGAAATAAGCTGGCCATCAACGAAGCCCCAATCTTCCAGTGTCTCAGCATGATTGCGGCAGCAGTTGGGCAGGCTCTCACTAAGAGTGTAGAACGATTATTGGACCCCATCTTTTCCTGCGGGTTGAGCGACTCCCTCTTCCAGGCTCTTGTGGACATGGCACATTATGTACCACCATCACGCCCCATGATTCAAGAAAAGCTACTTGATCTTCTCAGCCAAATTCTTGCCGGCCGACACTTTCTACCCCTCGGTAGCCCCTATCAAGTATCTCAGCCACCCCAAATATGGACACGAGACCACAAAGACCCCCAGCTCGTTGGCCCTCGAGAGGCGGAGATTGCACTAGCTTTACACACGCTTGGGAGCTTTGACTTTAGTGGGCACGTTCTGAATGAGTTCGTCCGCGACGTTGCCATTCGCTACGTCGAGGCTGATAACCCCGAGATTCGAAAGCGTGCCGCGTTGACCTGCTGTCAGCTATTTGTCAAGGATCCTATAGTACATCAAACTAGTACACATGCTACAAAGGTTGTTGGCGATATCATCGAGAAGCTCCTCACCGTAGGCGTTGGTGATGTCGACCCCGATATCCGATACGAAGTACTCCTAGCGTTGGATGCTCGGTTCGATCGACATCTTGGGAAAGCAGATAACGTTCGGACGCTATTCCTTGCCCTGAACGATGAAGTCTTTGTTATTCGCGAGGCCGCAATGTCTATTATCGGGCGCCTCACTTCTGTCAACCCAGCTTATGTCTTCCCGTCACTGCGCAAGGTTCTCCTGCAGCTACTCACTGAAGTCAACTACGCTAATAGCCCACGAAGTAAGGAAGAGAGCGCTCAACTTATTAGTAGCCTTGTTGGCGCTGCAGACAGCCTCATCAAGCCACTTGTTGATCCGATCGTCACCGTACTCTTGCCGAAGTCGAAAGACCCAAATCCAGAGGTTGCTTCTACTACACTCAAGGCTATTGGAGATCTTGCAACTGTTGGGGGCGAAGGCATGATCAAGTATATTCCAGAGCTCATGCCCGTCATTCTTGAGTTTATGCAGGATATGAGCTCAGATTCGAAGCGGTTCTCCGCGTTGAGAGCGCTTGGTCAACTAGCGACCAATGCTGGCTACGTTATCGAGCCTTATAGGGACTACCCTGAGCTAATGAATATACTAATGAACATCGTCAAGACAGAACCTGAGGGTGAACTTAGGAGGGAAACCGTCAGGCTCATGGGCACACTCGGAGCTCTGGATCCAGATGAGTACCAGAAGATTATGGAACAGTCACCAGACAAACATCTTATTCTCGAAGCACAGGCGGTTACCGATGTATCACTTATCATGCAGGGCATTACTCCGTCGAATGAAGAGTACTACCCAACGATTGTCATTAGTACGCTTATGGGGCTGCTGAAAGACCCCTCGTTGACACAATTCCATTCTTCAATCGTGGACGCTGTCATGAACATTTACGCCACCATGGGTCTCAAGTGTGTACCCTTCCTCAATCAAGTCGTACCCGGATTTCTACAGGTTATACGGGCCACACCAGCTGGACGCTCAGAAGGCTATTTCAATCAGCTTAGCCAATTAGTTAAGATTGTTCGTCAGCATATTCGCCCATATTTACCGAGTATTCTGGCCACGATCAAAGAATACTGGAGTAGCAGTCCCCAGCTCCAGGCCACTATTTTGTCTTTGATTGAGGCAATCGCTCGATCACTCGAAGGAGAATTCAAGGTCTATTTGGCTGATGTACTGCCTCTGATGCTTAGTGTGCTGGATTCGGATCAGACTAGCAAGCGCCTTCCTTCTGAGCGAGTGCTACATGCATTTCTCATCTTTGGTGCGAGTGCAGAAGAATACATGCATCTGATTATTCCGGTCATGGTAAAGATGTTTGACAAGCCAGGACAGCCTCTGCACATTCGAAGATCAGCCATCGAAACCCTGGGACGTCTCTCCAAGCAGGTCAATGTTTCAGAGTTTGCTGCGCGTATCATACACCCTCTATGTCGAGTACTATCAGGCTCCGAGCCAACGCTGAAGCAGACTGCTTTAGAGACGCTTTGCGCGCTGATCTTCCAGCTCGGTCCCGATTATGTTCACTTTGTGCCTACAGTGAACAAGATCCTCATTACTCATAAGGTCCCCCACGAAAACTATGGACGTATCGTATCCAAACTGCAGAAGGGCGAGCCGCTACCACAAGATTTGAGCCCCGATGAGCGCTACGGGGAAGATGACGAGGACCTTAATCCTGCAGAGATTCTCACAAAGAAGCTTGCAGTCAATCAACAGCATCTCAAGCAAGCCTGGGAAGCTTCGTCGAAGACTACAAAAGAAGACTGGATTGAGTGGATGCGGAGGTTCAGTGTTGAGTTACTGAGAGAATCGCCACAACAGGCTCTACGTGCCTGTACGCCATTAGGCAGTGTTTACAACCCCATCGCAAGGATTTTGTTCAACTCTGCATTCGTCTCGTGCTGGACAGAGCTCTATGACCAGTATCAAGAGGAGCTTGTGCGTTCCATTGAAACAGCCCTCACGTCGCCTAACATCCCGCCGGAGATTTTGCAGATCCTCTTGAACTTGGCAGAATTCATGGAGCATGACGACAAAGCTTTACCTATCGATGTCCGGATACTGGGAATGTATGCTGGCAAGTGTCATGCATTTGCAAAGGCACTACATTACAAGGAACTCGAGTTCAACGCGGAACAGAATTCAAGTGCTGTTGAGGCTCTTATCAGTATTAACAACCAATTGCAACAGACAGATGCAGCCTTTGGTATCTTGCGGAAGGCTCAACATTACAACGATGTGGAGCTGAAAGAGACATGGTATGAGAAGCTGCAGCGATGGGATGAAGCGTTACAAGCATATCAAGACCGAGAAAGGAGAGAAGGGGATTCCTTCGATATCACCATGGGTAAAATGCGCTGCTTGCATGCACTTGGCGAATGGGAACTACTTTCGACTCTATCAAAGGAGAAGTGGGTTAATGCAAGCCAAGAGTATCGAAAAGCCATAGCACCGCTTGCTGCAACCGCTTCCTGGGGTCTGGGCAAGTTCGCCGATATGGACTCATACCTTAATGTCATGAAGGAACAATCCCCCGATCGTGCCTTCTTCGCATCGATCCTCAATATCCACAACAATCGCTTTGAGATCGCCATCGACGAGATTGCGAAAGCGCGAAAGGGTCTGGATACGGAACTCAGCTCTCTGCTTGGCGAATCGTACCAACGCGCCTATCTGCCTATGATCCGCGTGCAGATGCTGGCTGAGCTTGAGGAGATTATGCAGTATAAGCAGAATGAGAACCAAAAAGAAAAGCAAGCTAGCATGCGAAAGACCTGGATGAAGCGTTTGAAGGGTCTCCAGCCCAATCCTGAAGTCTGGCAGCGTATGATGAAGGTCCGCCAATTAGTCATTACGCCACATGAAGGTACGGACATGTGGATCAAATACACCAATCTTTGCCGGAAGAACAACCGGATGAATCTTGCAAACAAAGCGCTCCAGAAGCTACTTGACATCGAAGGCTCAGGTGATAGTCGAGTGGTTGAGTATGTGCGTGAGAATGCACACAAGATAACACACCCTGTCGCATACGCAACATACAAGTACATGTGGGCAGACCAGAATTTCAAACAAGAAGCGCTCGATTCTATGAAAGAATTCACACAACGGTTATCAGATGATCTTACCATGAGAGCACGAGCGGCCACTGCTGCTTCTACGACGGCACACAACGGCATGAATGGTATGACCAACGGCCAACACATGTTCACCAACGCAAATCCCTTCGCTGCGAACAATAGTCACAATGGCATGAACGGTTCGAGTACACTCAATGGTTCCACAACGGGCGTCACGCCTGCAGAACTTGCCGAGTCTCATCGATTACTCGCGAAATGCTATCTCAAGCAAGGTGACTGGCAGCAAGAGCTACAAGACGGCGAATGGGAGCATGAATTCGTTCACGAAATCTTATCTGCCTACGCTGCGGCTACACGATACAACCAGAACTGGTACAAAGCGTGGCATGCTTGGGCTCTTGCTAATTTCGAAGTCATCAATTCTATCACCTCCAAAGCGGACCGCGAGACGACAGATGTGCCCTCTAATATGGTACACGATCATGTCGTTCCTGCTATACATGGCTTCTTTAAGTCTATTGCCTTGTCATCCAGCAGCTCGCTTCAAGACACGCTACGGCTGCTTACCTTGTGGTTCAGCCACGGTGGATTGTCTGAGGTCAATCGAACCATCTCTGAAGGCACGAAATCGGTACCGATCGATACCTGGCTCGAAGTTATCCCACAACTGCTTGCTAGAATCAACCAGCCCAACCCGACCGTCCGGCAATCGATACACCAGCTGCTTACCGAGGTTGGAAAAGCACATCCGCAGGCACTGGTCTTCCCGTTGACAGTTTCCATGAAGTCGGACGTTTCGCGTAGACAGCGATCTGCCAAAGAGCTTATGGAGGCTATGCGCGAGCACTCGCCGCGCTTGGTGGAACAGGCAGATCTTGTCAGCCACGAGCTTATTCGCATTGCAGTTCTTTGGCATGAGCAATGGCATGAGGGACTTGAGGAGGCTAGTCGACTCTACTTTGGCGATCGCAATATCGACGGTATGTTCGCAACGTTGGCGCCTCTTCATGCCATGCTCGACAAGGGACCCGAGACGTTACGCGAAATCTCCTTCATTCAGTCCTTTGGTCGTGAACTCCAAGAAGCACGTGATTGGTGCAATACATTTAGGACATCGGGTGAAGTTGGGGATCTTAATCAAGCCTGGGATCTCTACTATCAGGTCTTCAGGAAGATCGCGAGGCAGTTACCGTCTTTAATGTCGCTTGAGTTGCAGTATGTCTCGCCGAAACTCAAGGATGCACATGACCTTGAACTTGCGGTACCGGGAACATATCGAGTTGGCAAGCCCGTCATTGGTATCGTCTCATTTGATCCAGTGGCAACTGTCATTCAGTCCAAACAGAGGCCGAGGAAGCTTGAGATGCGTGGTAGCGACGGTAAAGCGCACACGCATATTCTCAAAGGCCACGAAGATATCCGTCAGGACGAGCGCGTCATGCAACTCTTCGGTCTGTGCAATACCCTTCTCGCCAACGACGTGGAGTCTCGCAAGCGCCACCTCAATATCCAGCGCTATGCTGCCGTTCCACTCAGCACGCAGTCTGGTCTGCTTGGATTCGTTCCCAACAGTGATACCCTGCATGTGCTCATTCGAGAGTATCGTGATAGTCGCAAGATTCTTCTCAATATTGAGCATCGTATCATGTTGCAAATGGCGCCCGACTACGACTGCCTGACGCTCATGCAGAAAGTTGAGGTCTTTGGGTACGCGCTTGATAACACGACCGGCCAGGATCTATACCGCGTGTTGTGGTTGAAGTCTAAGTCTTCTGAAGCATGGCTCGATCGTCGTACTAACTATACACGTTCACTTGCTGTCATGTCCATGGTCGGATACATTCTAGGCTTGGGCGATCGCCATCCGTCGAATCTCATGCTCGATCGTGTGACCGGAAAGATTGTACATATCGATTTCGGTGATTGCTTCGAAGTCGCGATGCACCGCGAGAAATATCCTGAGCGTGTGCCGTTCCGTCTGACGCGCATGTTGACATATGCCATGGAAGTTAGTAACATTGAAGGTAGCTATCGAACAACATGTGAGCATGTTATGAGGGTTCTACGAAGTAATAAGGAGAGTGTTATGGCGGTACTGGAAGCCGTAAGTCCTATATTACACATCACGCCAGGATAAATTTATCACTAATCTAATAATAGTTCATACACGATCCTCTCCTTACCTGGCGCCTTAATCACACTGCATCTCCCCTCGAACCTAACTTCCCCTCCGAACGCCGCCAATCTATAATGGGCGACAGTTCCGCCGCCGACCCTCTCTCATCTCTCCAGCCTCGGCGCCACCGCTCCAGCACCGTGCCACACACCAACGAAGTCGAAGCCAAGGAAGTCCAAAATGCTCGTGCGCTCCAAGTCCTCAGTAGAGTCAAGGAGAAGTTAACAGGCAAAGACGGCGTTTCAAAAACAGACGAAGCCCCCGTGGACGTCCAAGTCGGTCGCCTCATCAGCGAAGCAACCAGTCTCGAAAACCTCTGCCAACACTACATCGGCTGGTGCAGTTTCTGGTAATTCGGCCTGACACATAGCTACCAAGGAGCGAAACATGAATACGGGCACTCTCGGGCTATTATGTAATGGGAATTGCTGGGAGTATGGAGGTGTTTATCTTTTACGTGGACATTGTTGCCGAGATTAGGGGCTTGGGGTGGCGGGACTTTGTATGATTAGATGGTATGCATAGGGGCTTAGGCGTTGAGTTTAGCACAGCATTCATATGTGCTGAGTAGATTAGGTAGTCTCTTTTCGTACCTCAGACGCGAAGGTTACGTGTTCTGGCCTGTCGTAACCTCCTCGTCGTGACTGCTGTTCTGGTGTTTTAGGGTAAGCCTCTATCGCGTCGGCGCGTTACCTGCTGCAAAGCGCCTGTCGGACGTGCCATTGCAACTACCATTCCGGTATTTTGGCAGGAGACCCCTCTCTTGAAACATGATGTGACGTGTTGACTGCTAATGCCGTAAATACCCGATGACCCCGCCCTATCCTTTCTTCTCTCATTTCTTCCGATTATCGACCAATGAAGGTTGTGGGATCGTTTTCTGCATTCCTGGCCTCTGCTGATTCTTTATGACGACGGGATCTATTTCGACTCCTTAACCTCCACTCTGCTGATGGTTTTGCATTGATGATGTATTATTCCCCCTTGTCCTCCGAGGTTCAAAAAGGCCCAGCTTATGAACAAACTCCCCAGGATCTGGACTTGGACCGGACCCAGACTGGACTAGAGGCAAACCCCACTAGAACTGGATCTAGAACCGGACATGACCTCCCAGTCGACCTCGAGTGCACCGATCATCAATTATCGTGAATTTCATTGCTGCCACTGAACATTTCGCTAACTATTACATACTCAAACACTTGGTTCTTTTACACATAAGTAGGATTGTCTGGAAAATAGACATGATATGACGGTCGGACACTGTCAGGAGATGAGCGTATTTACGCTCTGTCAACTATTGCCTCACTATATGTCCTCACGTGGGACACAGCAGGGTCGCATTAGTTCCGTGTAATCATCGTCGGCATCATTGTTACTAGCGGAAGCTTTTACATCAATCATCTAGTGTCTATTAACGAGAGGTGTTTTGACTGCTTGCTCAAGCATGTAAGACTTGTTTATGAGGCTGGATGCAGGCGTCGGGCGAGATCCATCTCGCGATGCGACCGACATTCGCACTAACTACAAATGCGTGCTGGACTAACTCCACTCAATTCTTTCTAGGAAGTTTATCAAGTCTTTCGAACTCTATTCTGCTCGTATTTATAAAGTTTTCTGAGCCTTAATGGTAATTTCGATTGTGTTTTGGTGGATTAATAGTCAGTTGAAATTACTAATAAGTCTATGGAGTTGGTGTTGGGCGTGATGCGCTAAGGAGCTCTCGGCTACGACTCGATGCGACCGCGTTACCGCGTGGCTCATTCGTACATACACGAACGCCAACCCACCCTTACATGATCACGCTTGCTCAATCAACATGCGTATGAAAGGGAACATGCGCGGCATGCTGCGTGCGCCGTATGCCAAAGTTAATTATATGTAGAACAAAGCTGACTTCATAGTTTGCACACAACATCGCAAACCCAACAACTATCTCCAGTGATACGTCTCATTCCTACGAGCGAGCCCTTGCATGTTGAGCGTGTGAAGCTCCAAAAGCCAGCACTCGACAGAATCGCGGGCAGAAAACTACCATTATCAGCAAAGAATCTTCGAGAGGAGACTGAGCGACTTCGCGCTGAGCAGACGAAACTCTCCGGCAATAACCCCAGAATGTATGACACCAAAGCAAACTCGTATGTAGGTACTTTGCCCGTTTGTGCCATGCTATCAGGGGAAGGACATAGTCTGACAGCTGCCTTCTCATAGCATATTCGGATCAGAAATTCACTCGTAGGGAAGCCGACGAACCACGTTGTTCGATTTGGCAATGGTAATATATGGGTGGAGGATAGAAAGCTGTGAGTGACTTTCGGGCACCAATTCAAATTGACTAACACAGTCGTAGCCCCAATATATGGCTAAGGTATGCCATAGAACCCTCATCATATCCCTCGCACTGCTTATTTGAATCCCAGAGACAACTGCCAATGCAGCAGCTGCGTTCACCCTTCGACAAAACAAAGACTACTAGACACCTTTTCAGTATGTGATCTTCCTTAAAATTGACAGCCTGCTAATGTACCAGATTCCTCGCGATCTTGAAATTCAAGGTCATCATTTAGAAAATAAGATTTTAACTATCGAATGTGAGTATGAACCACCGCGTCACGCTGAACTATTTTTTATATGTGTAGGGAGCGACGGCCACAAGAGCGAATATACTCGTGAATTTTTAAGCTGCACGGATGGGAAAATGCATAAAACCGCAATGCGTCAGGGGCTAACAAGGTATTTTTCCCAAGCAGGCGGATGAGTTGTCACTGATTACCGCAGTTTGCGACTGTGGGGTGCTTCAATCAAAGGCCGGGAGCCTAGTGTTTCATACGATTTCGAGAAAAGCGGCAGCAGTCTGAAAGACCTTCTCCAAAAAATTGTCCGTTGCAAAACTCGACTACGATAGTCTGTATAACTGACTTGCTTACTGTAGCGCGAATTTGGCTTCTGTTACGTCACAGATGTACCTCACGCCGGCCCATCCGCCACCGAAGAGTTACTGAGACGTATCGGGTTCATCCGAGAAACTCACTATGGCGGCTTCTACGACTTCACTGCGGATCTAGCCTCGCAGGACACAGCATATACCAACATCGCACTGGAAGCACACACAGACAATACCTATTTCTCCGACCCTGCAGGTCTTCAAGCTTTCCATCTCCTCTCACACACTGATGGTGAGGGCGGCGCATCTTTACTTGTGGACGGTTTCAAAGCCGCACATGAACTATATAGAACAGACAGGGCAGCGTACAACATCCTGTCGAACGTAAGATTGTCCGCGCACGCTTCCGGAAACGATGGTATCAGTATCCAGCCCTATCGCAGCTTTCCCGTTTTCGAACATGATCCTCAAAACGGCCATCTGATACGTATACGGTGGAACAACTCTGACCGTGCTGGGGTCGACATGCGTGTTGATCAGGTGGATATCTGGTACGATGCTGCGCGCAAGTTCGATGCCCTATTAAAGAAGAAAGAAAACGAATATTGGCGGCAGTTGGAGCCAGGCAAGGTGCTGATCTTTGACAATTGGAGGGTGCTGCATGGGAGGAGCGCGTTTACAGGGAAGAGGCGGATTTGTGGAGGGTACATCAACAGGGATGACTGGATTAGTAAGTTTAAGATGGAGGAGTTCGGCCAAAAAAAGGTACTGGGGCAGTTGGCATCGATATGAAATGGCAATAACACAAAGAAAATGCATGTTGATACATCTTGCCTGTCTTGGCACCTTTGAGCCTATGTACAGAAACTGATAAAATTGCTCCTGGTCGCTTTCTCAATACCCGCGTTCATCGCCCCTCCCGAGCGGCCCTTTCTTGCTCCAATTCCAGTTCGGCTTGCCGGTAGTACTTCGCTGTGTCAACTCCGTGGTAGGGGTGGTTGACAAAGTTTGGCCAGATAAGGACGTGTGCGAAAGTCGCTGAGTATCGCGAGTTTCTGTGAGCAACACCCTGCATGTACTCGGCCACCTCGGAGGTGCCATATAGCGGCTCACCCTTCTTCACCTTGTCGACCATCTCCCTCATATCCATCTCAACCTCGCGGCGATTCTCAAAGGCTCCATAAAAGCGCACTATTCACATAACTATTAGCCGTAACCCCACAGAGCGATGGTCCTATCGTAGACAAAGAAAAGCAAACATACTGCAGGACCTAGTATAGGCATACATGAAGGCTCCGGTAACACCAATCGCTCCGCTCAGTCGCATGATTGGCGCGAAGCCACCCTTACCAACAAATGAAGGCGAGACTTTCTCCCAGTAAAGCATCAATGCAGGGCTCGTAGCACCAATTGCAGCTCCGGCTGCCCAGTCTGACGGGCGAGTATATCGCATTACCCGTTTAAAGTGCCTGATTTCCATAAGTAGCTGTGTATGTCGGGAAGTGTTTCGAGAGCGTACGGGTCATTGTCGATGAGCTATCAGATATCAGTTATATGCTACCATTCTCTGCCCGGATGAGGGCCAATTGCTCACAGGATACTCTCCAGTAGGAACCTTATCCGGCACAACAGCCTGGTGCCTAACTCCTTCATCTTGTGAGGTCGACATTGTGCTGGGGTGGATCGAATTGTCGAATCGCTATGCTTGATGGTACGAAGTGAGGTTGAGAAGTTGTATGGTCATAGCGCCCGAGCTCCTTCCGCGCGCCTGCTCATCGCTCCTGCAACTTTTCTCTTGGCGCGTCATGCGACTGATGAAACCGCGACAAACAATGAGCGCGCAACCCATTTGCGCCGTCATAACACTGCATAAACGATAGTTGGGGAAGAGATCCAGCGATATGGAAGATATAGACCAACAACAATCGGCGAGCGCACGACACGGCGCCAACGCTTCGCATGCGACAGAAACCTCCAACATACATGCGCGCCCAACTGTTGCCGACTTGCATGGAGACAACCACTTTGCCCAGGTTGCGAGAAAGAACTGGTTAACGGCAAAAAAGACGCCCAAAGCCCGGCCAGAGGTAGTCAAGAAAGAGCTATGGGATGAATTGGAGAAAGTGGACTTTGCTTACTCGTCATTACTCGTCTTGGAGAATCTGCAGCTGTTGGAGAGGTATCTGTGGCCAGCCTTCACCGAAGATGCATCGAACTACCATCATTTGCTTCTAGCGCTCATGGTCAATGTCAAGAGGAGGGAGAATCTGCCATCATGGGGTAAGGCGCCTCCGAACAAGGAGAAAGCATGTACTAACATGGCGCAGAACACTTCTCAAGCAAACCTGCCGAGTTTTCATCCTTCTTCCGTCGCATATTGTCCATGACCGTTGACCCTGCGCAACCTCCCAAGATCCGCACACAACTTGTGACATTCGTCATTGGCGCCTTCCAGTCACTGGATAGCGGTCTGGTTCGAAAGGAGTGTGCCCCCCTTGTTGGCATATCAATATGGCACAACCTACACTCGGACGCTATACGGGAAAATTACTTCGAGGAGCACCAAATGCTGCGCAAGGCGTGGAGGGCGACATCGAAGCGATTCGACTCCAGCGACGAAGCTCTTCAAGCAAGGCTGCGGTTTGAGAGATCGTGGCTCTACACGTTGATCCTGGACTTCATAGATCGCCTATACAATAGCACCACCAAGGAACAGAGAAAAGATAACCTAGGGTACTGCGAGCGCTTCATGGAACTACTGACTGATCTCAACAGCCAACTGCCAACAAGAAGATATGTGAACACCTTGGTCCGAGATCTCAATCTCCTTCCAGCGATTATCCTGTCGCCAATATACACAGATGAGGACAACGGTCTGTTCCGGGATCTCTACAACCTTCTGAGCCATTTTGCAAATTTTCCAATCGAGGATCAGACTGGCAAGCAACTCTCGAAGCTAGAATACGACCAGCAACACTATGGGGTTTTGGCAAAGTTACAGCGAACAGGTTATGCGGCATTTCAGGAAAAGCTTCAGTTGATGGCACTGGCAAACTATGGTAGCATAGGCAACCGAGAAGAGCTGGACGGCCATCTTCGATCACTGGGCGATGACGAACTGGTACAGCTTTGCTCACTCATGGGGTTGAGGACAGACTACCCGAGTTCAACTTTCCTTGTACGGGACCGGGCTTTCTATATGGAGACGCTGTTTTCACTGGTTGAGCAAAGGCCTACGTTCAAGGACACCGTTCGCGATATGCCCATACTGCCAACAGAGAAAATACTATATGAGACGACCTTCCTAAGGAACGAGTCTTATGACGGCTCCAGGCCACTCGCAATACCTAAGCTAAATCTTCAATACCTGACGATGGGCGATTTCTTGTGGAGATCATTTATCCTTTATCGCGCCGAGGCGCTTTACGGCATTCGAAAAGATATAGAGGATGTTATCAAGAAGGTGAAGCCTTGTGGGAAAGGCGTCAATACGAAGTTTGGTGGCGTATCCAAGATGTCCCTGCCGATTATGAAGCCAGCAGTCGTTGACGTAGCTCCGTCCAACGTCGGAGAGGATCACCCAGCGTATGTCCGAGCAGAGATCATTCTCGATGTCAGCCGACTTCAGCTCGGGGTACAAAGGGAGTGGGAACAACTCAAGCCGGACGACGTGATTTTCCTGGTTGCTATCGAAGGTCAAGATGATGTGCCCATGCGGAATGGTTACCACACTGGTTTAGACACCGGAGAGTCACTCGGCCTCCACAAACTAAGATGTGCTCAGGTGGTTCAGGTACTGGACGAGAATGGACGACAACTTCGCGAGCAAGCCCAAGCCGATGGATTCGTGCCTCGTGCCCGACAACGGCGGCTCCTCGTCAATATCGATGCGAAGCAATACAAACACGACATGGACAACACTGCCGAAGGCCGACCGAACGTATACGAACACATCAATCACGTTGTACGTCGTCGAGGACGGGAAAATAACTTCCTTCCGATCCTAGAGTCGATCAAGCGCTTGACGCTTTCGGACATTCCAGCTCCATCGTGGCTGCAGGAAGTCTTCCTAGGATATGGTGATCCTGCATCTGCATCGTACCAACGCCTCCACAACCGACTCCAGTCAATAGATTTCCGAGACACCTTTTTGGATTGGCAACACCTGATCGAATCCCTGCCTGGCAAGTCTATTGAACCGCATGGGAAGGCACAGACATCTTTTGGGCCCCCATACGTCGTGCAGTATCCTGCAGTAGTTGGACCAGAGATCGCCCCTGCACGACCTTCGAAAAAGCGGCGTCGTGACCAGGTCGAGGTTGCACAGCCTTTGCATGAGTCGCTGCATGTCTCCACATACCAGCCGCCAAACATGGGGCCATATCCTGCTGATGCTCTCAAGCTGAACTCAGTGCGCTTCACCCCTGCACAGATCGGTGCCATCACTTCTGGCACGCAACCTGGCTTGACGGTCGTGCTCGGACCCCCGGGCACCGGAAAGACGGACGTTGCAACCCAAATTATATCCAATATATATCACAACTTCCCGGACCAACGGACATTACTCGTGGCGCACAGCAACCAAGCCTTGAACCAACTGTTCCAAAAGATCGTGGCGCTCGATATCGATGAGCGGCATCTGCTGCGTCTAGGCCATGGTGAGGAAAACCTACAGACAAGCGCCAGCTACAGTAAACATGGTCGTGTAGAATCATTCCTTGAACGAGGACAGTATTACTTGTCTGAAGTTGATCGTCTGGCGAAGAACTTTGGTGCGCCTGGGGCTCATGGTAGCTCGTGCGAGACCGCAGATTACTTCAATCTTGTCTATGTCAAGCCAGCATGGACACAATACTGGGACAGTGTTTCATCTGAAGATACAAGTGTTGATCAAATAGTCTCTGATTTCCCGTTCAAAGACTACTTCGTAAATGCACCTCAACCACTGTTCCCATCAGCAGCAGACCGTAGCCAGATCCTGGACATCGCACAAGGCTGCTATCGCCATGTTCAGAAGATCTTCGCCGAGCTCGAGGACATTCGTCCCTTTGAAATCCTCCGCAATCCGCGTGACAAAGCAAACTATCTATTGGTGAAGGAGGCACGTATCATTGCCATGACTTCAACACATGCTGCCATGCGAAGACAGGAGATCGCATCGTTGGGTTTCCATTACGATAATGTGATTATGGAGGAAGCAGCTCAAATCACCGAGATCGAAAACTTCATTCCACTTGCGCTGCAGAACCCTCAAAATGGGGAACTGCCGTTGCAGCGTATCGTCCTCTGTGGTGACCATCTCCAGAATTCGCCCATCATCCAGAACCTGGCATTCAGACAGTACGCCAATCTTGAGCAGTCTCTATTCCAACGCCTAGTGCGTCTTGGTGTACCAACGATCATGCTCGATCAACAAGGTCGTGCGCGTGCATCGCTGGCTGAGCTGTACAAGTGGCGGTACCCCAAACTCGAGAACTTACCATCCGTGCTCTTATCTCCAGAATTCCAGATCGCCAACGCAGGCTTCAAGTACGATTACCAGTTCATTGACGTGCCTGATTACAAAGGCAAAGGGGAACAGGAAGTATCGCCACATGTCTTAGCCAATGAGGGTGAGGCCGAATATGCTGTTGCAATTTTCCAATACATGCGGCTGCTAGGTTACCCAGCAAATAGGATTTCCATCTTGACTACATATGCTGGGCAGAAAACTTTGTTAGGAGAGGTGCTAGCCAGAAGATGCAAAGGCAACCCACTGACGGGAATGCCAAAGATAGTCGCGACTGTGGACAAGTATCAAGGAGAGCAAAACGATTGTAAGTCAACCCGCCCTCTAAACTATGCCCAACTATACCTAACAACCAACAGACGTCATTCTCTCCCTAGTCCGCACCCGTAGCATCGGCTACCTACGCGACATCCGCCGCCTCACCGTCGCGCTTTCCCGCGCCCGTCTTGGCCTCTACATCCTCGGCCGCCGCTCCGTCTTCGAATCTGTCTTCGAACTCAAACCCGCCTTCGATATCCTCTTTCAACGCCCCACCGCCCTCTCCCTAGTCACCGACGAAATGTACGGCGAAACCTCGCGTCCAGCCGATACGCAGGACATCGAAGGCGCGGCCGTCATGGAGGGAGTGGAGCATCTAGGCAAGTACGTGTACGACATGCAAAACGCAAAGTTTGAGGCACTCAAGGCGAATGGCGGACAGTTGCCTACGCGCGAGATCAGCATGCGGGATGCGCAGGACACAGCTGTTGATGCGGACGATGATGGAGAGGAGAATGTGCTTGTTCCTGAGGAGGTGGGCGCTGCGTATGGGAGTGATAATGAGGAATTGGAGGTTAGGCGGAGTGCGAGGCATTTGGAAGTTGAGAGCACGAGTACTGTAAACATAGAATAAGTTTCTTAGGCGTCTTTTATTAGCTGTCGTTCGTTGGATAGCTGGAAGTAGTATAGTTATGAGTGCGTAAGTGCTTGATTAGGCGCTTATTGGCATTTATGGGAGTTTGTGTTTTGGCAGAAAATAATGAAGATGGTTCCTGCAAGAGCGTAAAGTTTGGCTTTCAGTGTATGCATATATATAATCGTGCTCCATCAAGAGCCCAGGTGGTAGATATACTCATGTGATTTAATTTTCACTGATGTATTGCGAGTCGTTACTCTCCCGTGCGGGCCTCCGGCTCGAGTACGACCTTTTCGTTTTACCACAGTGATATGAAAAAGAGTTCAAAAAAGTAGTTAAAAATAGGCAAAAGATCGACACCAGTGAGACTCGAACTCACAATCTTTGCCACCGGAAAGCAACGCCTTACCATTAGGCCATGGTGCCCTACTCTCATTAACTATAAGCTTCAATAAATATATACCTATAAATCTTATCAAATTCATTCTACTACTAGAAAGCAATGTTTTAGTTTTAGGCCATGGTGCTCAGCTAGATCTCTCAAATTTCATAAGACGTACGAACGGACGATGACACTGATGGACATACTTAGGTATCCAGCTGTCGGTGTTTGTGCAAGGGCACCACTGCCAAGACCGGCGCTAAGTAACCGCGGGAGCTTCCAGTGTCCGTAATCCATAGCTGCCTCCAAACAACACGAAACAAAACCATCTTTAACCTCTTCTCACTTGCGACTCTCCTCCGATCGCTCGCATACCCTCACTGCCACACGCAGCACACCCATATCTGTGTTCACTTAATTCGCCCCACACCGCCGCCATGTCTACACTCGAGGATCTTGATGACCTGGAGCGCCACGAGAAGGAGGAAAAGAAGGACAATGACAAGAAAAAAGATGGCGAGAGCGGCAAGAAGGCTGATGGCGATGCGGAGATGAAGGATACAGAACCAGAAGAGGAGCAGCTGGACGAGGAGATTCTCAAGTCAAGCACACGAGACATCATTTCACGGCGGCGGTTATTGGAAAACGACATGCGCATCATGAAAAGCGAGTTCCAACGGTTGACTCACGAGAAGACTAACATGAACGAAAAGATTAAGGACAACCTCGAGAAAATCGAGAACAACAGGTATGCCTTGCGTCTCGGCCCCGCGGCATGACAGCTGCTGACACCTGACAGACAACTCCCATACCTTGTTGGTAATGTTGTTGAGATACTGGATCTTGATGTTACGGCCGAAGCTGCAGAAGAAGGTGCAAACATTGATCTAGACGCAACCCGTGTTGGCAAATCCGCTGTCATCAAAACATCTACGAGGCAAACTATCTTCCTGCCCCTCATCGGGTTAGTAGACCACGAGAAGCTCAAGCCAGGTGACCTCATTGGTGTGAATAAGGATTCATACCTGGTCTTGGACACTCTGCCCGCCGAGTACGATAGCCGAGTGAAGGCTATGGAGGTTGACGAAAAACCAACGGAGAAATACACTGATGTCGGAGGCTTAGATAAGCAGATTGAGGAGCTTGTTGAAGCTGTAGTCTGGCCCATGAAAGAGGCTGAGCGGTTCAAGAAGATTGGCATCAAAGCGCCGAAAGGTATGAAATTTTATCACATGAGCGAAATGCTTTGCTGACATTTGCTGACATGTCAAAGGTGCTCTGATGTACGGCCCTCCTGGTACTGGCAAGACCCTCCTCGCACGAGCCTGTGCGGCCCAGACTGACGCCACCTTTCTCAAACTGGCCGGACCACAGCTGGTGCAGATGTTCATTGGCGATGGTGCGAAGCTTGTGCGTGACTGCTTTGCCCTTGCAAAAGAGAAGGCACCCTCGATCATCTTCATTGACGAACTTGATGCGGTCGGCACAAAGCGTTTTGATTCCGAGAAGTCGGGTGACAGAGAGGTGCAGCGAACCATGTTGGAGCTCCTTAACCAATTGGATGGTTTCGCCTCCGATGATCGCGTCAAGGTTCTTGCAGCCACAAATCGAGTCGATGTTCTGGATCCTGCCCTGCTCCGATCTGGTCGTCTCGACAGGAAAATCGAGTTTCCTCTACCAAACGAGGAGGCCCGCGCGCAAATCCTTCGCATTCATTCGAGAAAAATGACCGTTGATGAGGGCGTCAATTGGCAGGAGTTAGCACGCAGTACTGATGAGTTCGGTGGTGCGCAGTTAAAGGCTGTGTGTGTAGAAGCTGGTATGATTGCTCTTCGATCCGGCCAACAGAAGATTAGCCACGAGCACTACGTCGACGCCATAGCGGAAGTTCAGGTAAGCTTCAAGGCGATTAATGACATGAATACAAACCGTACTAACTACTTCACAGGCCAAGAAGAAGGATACTGTCAACTTTTACGCATAAGGTGCTTATCAATGGGCTGTGGTTTGCACATTTACGGCGCCGCTTCACTTGTGTAAGATCAGATAGAGCATCAACATGGCAATCAAGATTAGTGACATGAACTCATCCAATTTGTCATCTTGGTCGTCGTATGATTGAAGTTTATGTCTACTCACTGCCACCTTACAGCCGATACATTCCACAATTACGAAGTCTTCGTTTCTCAGTAATTCGATGATTCATAACGCGCTGTACGGTCTCCTCTCAGTAGCTCACCCTGACAAAGTATCATTGATAAAATTAGGCCCGAGGCTGTGCTCATCGACAGCCCAATAAGTAGACAGATGAAAAGCGAAGTAAGAGATTAAAGGGCACGAACGAACTCACATCCTTTGACTTGACAGCGAACGTTATAACAAGTTTTTCCTAAGTCCGATTATACTTCCAAAGGTTTGTACAGTCCCAT
Organism: Ophiosphaerella herpotricha; assembly: GCA_028458525.1. Classification (NCBI taxonomy): domain Eukaryota; kingdom Fungi; phylum Ascomycota; class Dothideomycetes; order Pleosporales; family Phaeosphaeriaceae; genus Ophiosphaerella; species Ophiosphaerella herpotricha. The sequence continues at coordinate 132,502 of JALNQK010000061.1, forward strand.
GATGAAGCCGTATCCTAACCTCAGAATGGAAATAATACCATGTGACTCATTGAATGTAGCACTCAAAATGTCAGACCGGATACCTGGCCTTGTCTGGGTCTTGAAGTGTCATAGGAATATCTGTCTCTGATGTCCGCTTATGTTGAGAGGTCATGTGTGGAGCTTTGAATCAGAGAAGCGGGACGCAACTTTGGCATAGCATACCTAATCGAATCAAAATATGAACAGCCACAAAAGAAGGAACAGTATCATGAGAAGGATATCTTTAGTACGCACTATCTGCGGGTTCTATCTTAAATCAACGAATCTGCTGCCGACGTCACCCGACAGTATTATGTATCTGTTAAGATGAGTACAGCGCCGTCGTTCTCGGTCGTCCTGCCGCATGCAAGTCACCTTAACATATCAGATGCTATCGAGACTAAGGTTGTGCCTGCATCGAGCCCGGAACCAGCACGCCTTCGAGAACTGCGATCTCATTGGCTACTGAGACGACAATGGACCTCAATCTCAAGACCTCAAGACCACCCATCACACAACCCACGCGCAAGAGACTATCAATGTGATAGGCTGACTTACTACTCTGCCCATTAAGGATGCTACCGAATCTGAAGAAACTCTCGGTTCTATTGGGCCCTGCATAACCGCCAGTAGCGGTTTGCCCAGCTCGTTCAAGGTACCAACATCCCACTTTGCCTCCACGTATGGTGCTCTGCGCCGTTTGAGGACCTGCGAGGCATGTGGCGCACTCTATTGGCTGATAGACTTCTTAAGAACTGACAATGAAGCCTTACGCGTCTGATGGTCGTTTAGCATCATGTGGGCTAGCCTTGTGACGAAGCGAAATCGGGATGATGCTTCGGAACCGCAGTCTAGAGGGACTCATTTAAACCATGAGGGCCGCTGCTAGACTTCTTTGTAATATTTCTATCTCTTTTCATTCTATTTTGCACTTAACAGCTTGCAGTCATGCAGCAACTTTCCGCTTTCCTGCCTCGCGACCCCTTCTACCAACTTACGACAGCACTATGCTTCATAGGGATCTTGGTCACAACTTTTTTAATCTTCTCGTTAAGGTCAAAGAGCAAAGAATGGTCTGTAGGCACAGTCAAAGCCTATTTGAAGTTCATATATGGGTGTTTTCTGAAACCCCATACTGGCGACGGCTCTGGCAGTCAGCAGGACGCTCTGGTAAACTCTGAGCATTCTACAAGAGATAAAATAGCTGAGGATTTTAGGAAAGCTTCTATAGGGCACAGGCAGATGTCTACGATGCCACTCGCATTCGTCTTCTCCGTGGTCGTGAGGACATGTTGGGTCTTGTCGCAGCACAGTTGAAGCATCGCGCAGAAGCTGGATTGATCCCTCAACGTCCCGTTTGGGTCGACGTAAGTGCAAAAATAATTCAGTAGAAGCATCTACTGATTTCACCAGATTGGTGGGGGAACTGGTCACAAGTAACTGCCTACAAGCACCATTCAACATGCACATCTGACGAATACCAGTGTCGAACTGATGAATGATTTTGTCTCCGTACCTGATTTCTTCCGCGCAATTTGTAAGCTTATTTAAATTATAACCGTGTACACATGCTAACGTTATCAGATGTTGTCGATCTCTCACCTAGCCTCTGCGACATGGCTCGCAAGCGTTTCACACGCTTGGGTTGGACCAACATCAAAGTGATCTGTCAAGATGCCCGTGCTTTCCGACTCCACAAGCATGAGCCGCAAGCCTATCAACGCAAGCAGATAATCTCCCAAGGCCAGACGGTCCGCGATCTCGATGAGAATGCTGACGCTGGTGGTGCTGAGCTTGTGACTATGAGCTACGCTTTATCGATGATACCAGAGTTTTATTCAGCTATCGATTCCATCGACAACCTCCTCAGCCCCAATGGTGTCATCGGTGTTGTTGACTTCTACGTTCAAAACCAGGTTGACTTTATGGGACGAAATTACATGGGCGGTGCAATCGATCGTCACTGCATGTGGATATCGCGTGTCTTTTGGCGGACTTGGTTGTAAGTTTGAAATCAATAGAAAATAGGACATGACCTGACTCTGAGCAGCGAAATTGACCGTGTCAACCTGGAACCAGCTAGGCGTGATTATTTGGAATATCGTTTTGGTACCATTCTTAGTATCAACGCCAGGAACAACTTCTTCAACACCGGTATCAAGTTACCATACTACGTTTGGATAGGATGTTCGAAAGATAGTGGCGCCGCGACCCAAAAGCTTGCCGAGATTGATGCTGCGGCAACTGAGTCGCCTTATCTGTCTGCGCTCGACCTTCAAACTGGTGCCACTCAAACTGATGTGGAGATACACTCCAAAGCCTACGAGTCCGCCATTATCAATCTTCAGTCTAGCCTGCCACTACCTGCAACTTGGTACCAGAATCACCATTGGCGCATTCACTACGACTCTTCACTACCTAAGCATACTCGCTTCAACGACTCTTACATCTACGCATTTACATGGGAAGATGACGTGGCCGATATGCGTCTTCTAAAGCCTACTCAAAACGATGTAGTCCTCGCTATCGGCTCCGCAGGTGATAATATTCTCGCCTTCTGCTTGGAGAACTGTCGCCGTGTACATGCTGTCGATCTTAACCCTTCGCAAAACCATCTCCTTGAATTGAAGGTCGCTGCCTTTTCCGCGCTAGGTTACCAAGACGTCTGGAAACTTTTTGGTGAAGGCAAACATGCTGACTTCCACAACATCTTGATCCAGAAGCTCAGTCCACATCTTTCGTCAGAAGCGTTCCAATTCTGGCTCTCCAACGGCCCATCAGTCTTCTCCTCGCCTTCATCGAAAGGTTTATACTACTCAGGTAGCTCAGGCTACGCTTTATCAGCCGCTGGCTGGCTCTTTCGTCTCCTCGGCATGTCCGAGGACGTCAAGAAGCTCTGCGCAGCCCAAACCCTCAACGAACAACGCGAAATCTGGCAACGTAGCATCAAAAACCTCCTCCACTCCAAGATCCTCACCTGGGCAATCCTCGGCAACGAAAAGTGGCTCTGGAAAGCGCTCGGCGTCCCGCCTGCGCAACGCGCCGTCATCGAAGCCGACTTCAAAAAGCAATCCGACTTCGATGAGAAAAAAACAGCCCAAAGCACCGCTGCAGAAGACTACCTCGCCTTCCACGAAGAGCCCTCAGATGCAGCCCTCAAATCCGACTCCAGCAACGCCATCTACGAATACGTCCTCAACACCTTCGAGCCCGTCATCAACTCTACGCTCCTCTCCACCTCCAACCACTACTACCTCCTCACGCTCCTCGGCCACTACACGCCGCAATCCCACCCCACATACCTCAGCCCAAAGTCGCACCTCCGCCTCAGCAAGCCCAACGCTTTTACCGGCCTGCGCATCCACACAGACGAAATTAGCGAGGTCATTTCGCGCATGCGGCCTGGCACGCTTACTATCGTCGTCGTCATGGACAGCATGGACTGGTTCCCTCCGCAGGGAACCCAGGCCCCCAAACAGATCCGCGCGCTCAATCGCGCGCTCCAATGTCGCGGCCGCGTCATGCTGCGCAGCGCGGGCCTGGAGCCCTGGTATCTCAGGGTCTTTGCCGAGTGTGGTTTCTCGTGCAAGCGGGTGGCTGCGAGGGTACATGGGAGTTGTATAGATCGGTATGTTATTTTCCCCCCCCCCCCGCGCCTTTTTTTTTCCCCTTCTTGTTTACTGCTGTGCAATGTGCTGATTGGGTCTGTGCAGTGTGAATATGTATGCTTCGACGTGGATTTGCACGAAGGAGGTGGGGATTGAGGACGAGGAGGGTGGGTTGAGGAAGACGTCGTTGGCGGAACTTAGGCTTGGGGGTCCGGCTATGAGTATGGAGTAGAGATTTTGTGTGTGAGCATTTGTGCTGGCGGCTTTTGTGTTTCTTGCGGGGCGTGGTGCATTGAGGGGGTGAAGATTTTTGATTTGCGAAAGATGATACCTAGATCTATCTTGGTTTGTAGTTGAGTTCACATTGTTCACTTCACGCCTGTGATTTGAAATATTCGATTGGTCGGTAATTGGGTGGCTGACGCCGCGAGGTACTGTCTGTGTGCGAATGAAGAAGGAATTCTTGCCCGCTAGCCTATGCAGATTAAGATGCAAATATCTTGGCTTTTGCTACGTGTACACATAATGTAACAACAGCCCGACCCTATTACTCGCGCCTATTTTGCCCTACGGTATTGCAAGAATGTGGTGCCCAGAATCCTCCAAATCTACATGCTCGTGTCGTGAGGCGGCCTTTATAACTGGCCAAATGTTCGCACGCCGCGCCGCGCGTAACGAAGAAGAAACTGGCGGTTCAAATGAGCGCTCAGTTTGATGCGCCTGGGTAACGCGTCTTGCCTACAGTGAAGGGAACATAACGGTACTTAATCATGTGCTGGATTTGTCGTCGCACTGCGAGTGTTAGTATCTCTGAGCGTGGCCAATAGGTTCTGTGGGTAGACTTACTCGTCAGTCCAAAGAGGATTAACCAGTAGACAACCAAGACCGGCCAGAATACAGGCAGGTTGAAGATCTGAGACCAACTGCAGCAGAAGCCGATGGCAATGGCCCTGGTGGCGGAGAACCAGAACTTGAACTCTGGGAGCCGGCGTACAAAGGGCCGGAACTCTTGGTCTTCTTTGGTGGGGAGGCCACTGGCATTGCCGTCCTCCATGCCTTCATCTTGCTCGAGGGCGGGGTCAAACTTTGGCGAGAGGAAGGCAAGAAAGAGGTTTAGCAGATAGATGCCAAGCGAGTATGCGACGATATACCATCCTTGGGCGAGGAATATGCGCAAGCCAAAAACAAAGAAGAGGAAGGCTGTGCCGGCCCATCGATAAGGGCCATATGGGGTTGACTTGTCGAGGTATGATTGGAATATCTAGGGCGCATTAGCCACGTATTCCCCTCTCGACCCAACGCACTTTCGATATACGCTGTAACTAGAGACGGCAACGTACCCGACCAAACTTTGTGGTTTGCGCCGTGACGGAGGCGAAAGGGGTATCGGGCTCGGGGGAGTCCATGGCTGGTTCTGCCTGTATATGTGGCTCTTTACACCTGGTATGGATAGAGCGACCTGTGGGCGGGGGCCGGCGCAGTGGTGGTGGGACGGGCAGCAAGGGGGCGTTGGGTTGGTGTTGAGGAGTCGTGTCAAAAAGTTGAGCTTCGGCTGCTGCGTGTCGCAAGGCTGCGCCAAACGTCGAGAAACCGCCGCTAAAACAAAAGCACGCTAGTACCCGCGCGGACTGGTGGGCTGGAACTTTGGTGCGCGGGACTGCTCTGGCGGGAGGGAAGGCACAGCCGAGGTTCGCCGATGCTACCCCTTGTATTTCATCTTGGAACTCGCTCAGATGTAGCCAGTCTACTGTGCTTCCCATTGGTCCTGTAGGAGATTCCGGCTGATTTGGTCCAAGATGCAAGCCTTCAGGTCGACAGCACGAATTGCTTCCCAGTCCAGACCAACAGGCCTTCCCAGGCTTGTGCGGGGATATGCTTCAACAAAGCAGTACGAGCATGTGTTGGTATCAACGCCCAAGCCGGGCGTTGGATTCAGTAGGTACTATACCGCTCGGTTTTACGGCGGCACTGACGAGACGTAGTCCAGCTCAACCGTCCAAAAGCCCTCAACGCTCTCTGCACACCACTCATCCTCGAGGTCAACCAAGCCCTTCGCGGCTTCCAGGCCGACAAGGCCATCGGTGCCATCGTCTTGACTGGTTCCGAGAAAGCCTTTGCTGCCGGAGCAGACATCAAGGAGATGAAGGACCTCACCTTCAGCGACGCGTACGGCAATGACTTCATCGAGGCTTGGTCGGACTTGGTCACCTTCTTGAAGAAGCCTTTGATCACGGCTGTGAATGGTTACGCACTGGGAGGAGGGTGCGAACTTGCCATGATGGGAGACATATTATATGCTGGACCCAAGGCAGTATTTGGTCAACCGGAGATCAAGCTGGGTGTAATCCCGGGCGCAGGAGGCTCGCAGCGGCTCACAAAAGCCATCGGCAAGTCACGAGCTATGGAGACTATTCTCACTGGCGACAACATCTCTGCAAAGCAAGCAGGCGAGTGGGGACTAGTCGCAAAGGTGTTTGAGACACCAGAAGAATGCGTCAACGGAGCGTTAGTAACAGCCGAGAAGATTGCTTCATACAGCCAAATCGCAGTCAAGGCATGCAAGGAGGTTGTCAACAAGAGTCAGGATCTGGGCATTCGGGAAGGCGTCGAATATGAGCGAAGAGTATTCCACGGCTTATTTGGAAGCCAGGACCAGAAAATTGGAATGGCTGCTTTTGCGGCCAAACAGAAGCCTGAGTGGAAGAACGAGTAGGAAAAGTGAACAATATGACTATTTATGTGTAGTGTTGTAATGAGGTATCAAGACCAATCTACATTTGCGACTGATAATCGGAGAATTCATATGACTTCATCGTCAATTCGGACTAGACCTAATGAAGAATGGCGTGCCTCGGCTTGTCCTCGAGGCGCATATCCAGGCACACCATCTGATAAGATTGCGATGACATGTTCCAGGCATGTGGTTGACACCCCCGTGGACCATGGTATGTACCAGATGGTAATGTAACACTTAGCTCAGCAAGCAGTTCTAGTTTCTCTCACCAAAATCAGCTTATTTCATCATGGATGATGCTCCTTGGCTGCGCGACCTCCTGCGCTTTGCCTTGAGTGCTACTGCGTCCAACCAAGTACCATGGCACCATAACAATACCTTGCGAACAACCACCCAAGGAGGCGACCTACTCGACCCAGATGACCCAGGAAAGGATCCCAGATTTCGAAAGCTGGTTGAGGCTATTCTATGGGGCCGGAGGTTCCTGAAAACCTATGATATAGTCCTCGTGTTCATTCTACTCATGTTCTCTGTATGGCACGGGATTGATACAATTCTCCTGAACAGAAAAAAGCGCCAGATACGAAGTCTCAACGCCTTTAGGGCGAGAGATAATAATAATCTGAGTACGGACGATGCGGGAGCCTCGAGTAGTTCAAGCAGTACGATTCAAGGCAATACTACGCCCCCAGACGCTCCTGGACAAAAGGTGACTGAAGTCAATGAGACAAGCCCATTACTTTCGACACCGAGACCACACCACAAGATCTCATGGATCTGGAAACCATATTGTGCTCTGAAGTCTATGCTACAATATCAACCTCCACCCATACCTGTTATCAACAAGACTCTCCCCGCCAACACCGTCTCGCTCTTCGTTCTCGCATGGCTGAGCCTAGTTGTCTTCTACAACTTTTACAACATGTCTTTATCTTTCATGTACCTTTTTGTCTTTGCCGACCGGTGCGGCATCATCTTTATTTCCAACCTGCCACTACTATATCTCCTGGCGGCAAAAAATCAACCCATAAAGCTCCTGACCGGGCATTCTTATGAGAGTCTAAACATTTTCCACCGCAGAGTAGGCGAAGTGATGTGTTTTGAGGCACTGCTTCATTTCACCGGCATGTGCGCTGTATGGTACGGCATGCTTCGACACCTCGGCTTCACGCTGGCCAAGTTTGTTTTAAACCGCGTCGTACTCCTGGGATTAGCAACATTCATTTCATACGAAGCTATCTACTTTACATCACTCGGGAGCTTCCGGAAACGCTGGTACGAGATATTTCTCGCCACACATATCGTTCTCCAAGTCGCAGGATTGGTGTTTCTATGGTTTCATAATTATACGTCGCGGCCATACGTTGGTATCTCGCTCGCAATTTTTCTCGTAGATCGCCTCGTATATCGAATATGGACCAAATCCAGTACGCATACGGCGACTCTAACTATTCTTGAAGACGACGAAACAGTTCTTCTATCTTCAAACTGGGAAGTGTGTTCCACCTCCCAAAACCGCACCTCTGAGCAACCGCTCCTGCCCTCCTTATTCACCAAGCTCAAGGACACTCTAAAACCCAAAAACATGGCCCAAGGCTGGGAACCAACCCAACACATCTTCATCACCGTCCCCACCCTATCTTGCAGCCACAAACTCCAATCCCACCCATTCACAATCTTCTCCGCCGCCCCTCTCCCAACAACGCACACCCCAACCCACCACGCATGGTTCAACCTCCTCATCCGTCCCCAATCCCCCGGCGCCTTCACACACTCCCTCCTCGCCCATGCGCGCCTCCATACCACAACCCAAATCCGCCTCGACGGCCCCTACGGCTCCCTCCACACCCTCCACACCCTCGAAGCCTCCCACACTGCCATCCTCGTCGCCGGAGGCTCCGGCATCTCCCTCGCATACCCCCTCCTCTACGCCCTCGCTCACCCAACTGCCCCACCCCGCTCCCTCAAATTGCTCTGGATCACGCACGCACCGCTGCACAGGCTGTGGCTTCCCGCGGCTAAGCTGGCGGAGCTGGAGGACTGGGGCGTTGAGGTGTTTTGTGCGCCACCGACGGGGCTGGCTGGGCGCCCGGATGTTGGGGCTGTGTTGCAGGCGTGGATGGGTAGTGGGAGGGTGGGGGTTGTTGTTAGTGGGCCGGATGGGTTGGTGAGGGATGTTAGGAATGTTTGTGCACGGGAGGTGAGGGGGGGGAGGGATGTGTGGGTTGGGGTGGAGAAGTTTGGGTGGTAGGGGTGGTGATGGTGGCAGTGGACTGGGGTAGTTGGGGGTGGGGGTGGTATTTGGTGTGAATCCAATTTTTTGAGATCTACGAGCGTTTAAATTTGTAGATTTATACTTTTTGGCATCTAGAATCGCATTATTGAGGTCCCAAGGTTCGTTGACAATATCCTTGATGAAGGGTTGCAGTGCTACACTGCGATCAAGGGGAAGGTACAGCTTCTTGATATTTGATTGCATGAAAGAGAAGTAAGTAGAGAGATTTATTTACTTTGCTTTTACGCTCTCAAGACTATGGCACCCCGTTTCCCCATGGTGCGCTTGTCAGAGCTGTTGACTTCACACATGTATGCATCAGCGTGCCAATCTGGGATGATCATCCTCTGGCTGTAGAGTTGTCCTCCGTTTCGACCTCCCGTTCAACCCCCCCCCCATTCCCTTCCTCGAACTTCTTGATCGTCTTCAAGATTACCTTCGTGTGTGCCTCCCCATCAAACGGATTCAACGAGGTGGGCGGGCCTGGATAGGACCCTTCCAAAATCACTGTCATCGACTTTGCCATGTCTCTGAAGAGCTTGTAGAGGACTTGGCATGATTGATGTTCTGTTTTCTCCGCACCAAGCTGTGCATCGAGCTCCTTTTCAGCCGCTTCATGCATCGCCAGACGCCCACACAGGCCCGAAATCTCCGTATATAGTTGAGCCATTTGCAAGCGCTCGGCTTTACGTGAGTCACTGGAAGTGTATGGACGCTCATTTGCAGGCTTTAGCTCCTTTCGAAGTTTCGTAATTTCCGTGTTTGCATTGTCGAGCAGTTTCTTTTGAGATGCAGTCTCTTTGGACTTGTCTCCAAGATGTGCGCGCAAGAAGCCCATTGCCTTCTTTTGCTCATGGGTTTTTGTGGACGATAGAGACGCTTTAAACTTGAGATCAGATCTTTTAGACTTCAACTTGGCGTTCTTCGAAGTGAGTGTTTTTATGAGGGTGTTCTCCGATTTCAGTCGAGCATTTTCCGATGTCAATAGTTCGATCGTGCGTCTACTTTCAGCCTCAGCCTCTTTCAAGGCAGTCGTGAGGTGAACCTTAAAGCTGCTGCCGTTGTCCGACTGTGCTTTGCGCTTCTTGTTGGATGTCGACATGATGGAGGCGGGCTTGGAGAAGCTAGCTAATACGTAAGTAAGAGAGTCCACGGTTCCTTTGGCGCTCATCTGCGATGACACACATATGGATTGGGTCTAGTTATTGCGGTATACTGGGGCGCAGGTAGTAGGGGATAGGTACTAACCTAAAATTTGTAAGAGTATTCTTGTCAGATAAGATGCGCAATCCAAGATTGAGTAGTCCCGGGATCGCGCCGATCCTAAACCATGGGAAGCCATCTATCTAGACTATCACATGCAAAACGGCTATCACGAGAATATTGGTCGATCACGTCACGATCCGAACGGCGTGGGGCCGAACCACTACAATAGAGATATCGGATCTCCACTCTCCATGCGGGGCAACCTCAGCAAACTGGGTAGATTCAAGTATATAGAGCTGCTGGAGGGAGAGAACGATCAATCAGTGAATCAGAGAGGATCAATCAACTCACGCAATCAATCAATCATTTATCACATCTATTTATCACAGTCTTGTGCCATTCTCAGCAAACCGTGCACAACCTTCACCTTTGAGTGACCCTTCAATCCGACAATTCTACTGCACTACAGTACGTTCCTTGAGTTTGCCAGAATACTTCCTTAAGTAAGATGCGTCATGTAGAGGTTGTGTAAGAGTAGCGGAAGACTATGTTTTCTCTAGGTTGTATCGATAGGTAGCGGTCAATTTTTTTAGGTCTATCTGCCTTAGTTTAGTCGGTAAAATGTGAACAGTGAACGACGAGGTGACTAAGTGAAGTTCTATTCTTGTCTGTCATACAAACATAGAGAGGTGAAAATCACGTCCATATTACAATATAATTTTTTCCTAGCTACTTCGACCAACTGAGGGTTCAACAACAGACGGAATTCGGGTTACAAAGCAGGTCTCCCCCCAAATTAGGTATGCGCTCATTAGAAAACTATTGTAATTTTTTGCTACTCTATTTCTTTTGGCGTCCTTCGTGAGTGTTCTATTGTATTCTACTCGTCTTTGTCTGGCAAGAAAGTCTGCGGAGGTATTGCACCCTAACTATGAGTTGCCAAGGGCCTGACGTGAAATGAAATCTTAAAATCCCCTTCACTTTGTTTCTCTCACGTTCCTTTTAAACAGCGCTATTGCATACAAAAAGCACTAGCGCCTTAGATACTTAACAGGCTAGGGCATCGTCTCCCTACAACCACACTCTGCACCGCTTGCTGGATACGCCTGCAACATAAACTCCCATGCTACGCTCTCAGTTTCTGGGCTCTGCTAAGTTTTGTAGAATTTAATTTTGATCCTCAGGTACGGCATCTTCACGCATAACAGAACTCTCTTGCTGACTTACTGCTTGTTCTTAAAGTACCTAGTCTGTGTAGTAGCACTTTATTATGTCGGCTCCTTGCAAAAGGCCCATGGGTCGCAACATGTGGGATGATTTTAGTCTCCATGGCTCTTTGAGTAAGCTCAAAAACTCCCAAGATAGCAGTGGTTTGCGTACAGAGATGCGTCATGACCAGGACAAACAAGAACTAGTAGACTTGAGGGAGTCAAATCACAATCTTGAGGTGCAGCTCCAGCGCAGAGATAAGCAATTGGCTGCTTATCGAGAAGAGTTAGTCAATCTCAAGGCTGAGCTAGACGAGGAGGAGGGAGTGTATGCGCAGGCCAAACATATCATTCAGATGCTTTTAGTTGTTGTGGGTGAACATTCAGAACGCCTCGCTACTAAAATCCCAGAAGAAGAACGCACGTGGTCGGTGGAGCTTCGTGATATTCAACCTTCTGATATTCTGCGAGCGGGCAATAGCAGACCGGTCTTCGAGCAAATCAACGCTGGACTGCATAGTCTTGCTGTGTCGGACGCCACAGTGCATGAGGTTGGTGACCAGGCTGCCATTTGTCGAGATCAAACTCAGGTGCCGTCGAAGAGCTATAAAGCCTTTGATATGATCCATACAAGATTTGTGGCCCAGCGAGAACTTGCTTCTGCTCGTGGCCTGTCCGAGTTTCCGACACGGGAGCAGCCACGCATTGCTGCAGCCATGCGTTCACCTATCACAACACGCAGTTGTAGTGAGGAAGAATCAACTCTGGATGTTAGCTCTAAATTTGCCGCACCAATAAAGAGGTCAGACTCAAGTGTTAGTCGTTCTACTTCACCAGGACTACTTCCATATATTTCCAACGGAGACGATTCAAACTATATGTCACAAGGCCGGCCAAGTTTTGGTACCTTGATCTAGACCAAAGCGAATTTTTCGAGTATTGTCACCGCTCTCGACAGCCTGGAATACAATGGATTAAAAGCTTCGAGTGCAGATTGCGGCACATGGATACTTCCAGTAATAGTTACTTCTGAAATAGAAGGCCGCCAACATGTTTTGTCCTACAATACGCCCTCTGGAACACGCTCAAAGGCACTGTTCGCTGGATGCAAACCTGGATTTATCACTACCAGCATGATTAAATTCGGCTACGAAAACATCCTAAGGTATGGCCTAGCTTAGGTCTGTCGGAACGCTCACGGGAACACCAGGGTGTGGCACTTCATGCCATGGGAAAGCGCTTCATGCCGCAAATGCGGCAGGCTGAGAACAACAGGTGTTCCAGAGTTGCAAGACTTTGCCATCACCGACTATGAAGGCGTTGATAGCAACATGTTCTCCTGTCCGGCACCACCCGCATTGGGTTCGTCGCGCGAGAAGAAGAAGAAGAAGAAGAAGAAGAAGAAGAAGAAGTGTACTCAAGTTGGAGACGCGGGTGAAGAGGACGAAGGTGGTGCTGCAAACTTCAACGCAGTTTCCGAGGATGCATGGCCATTGTATCGTCCTCGTTCCAACACCGCGGGAAATAGACGTCTCCATACTAGAGTGAATGTGTGCGATTGAAGACATGGAAGCCAGTTTTGAGTGGATGATACCGAGTTTATGCAACAGGTGCATGGGCCGGGGAGGGTATGAAGTGTACGATAACCATGGATAAATCACGGGTGCTTTTCAGCACTTGGAACATCTGCACATGGTAGAATCGGCAAGACTCGCAACGATCGAGTTATTTTCGTTAATGTAAGATAACCTTTAATGAAACGCGATTCACGCGTCTCACTGTCTCTATCTGCGTGATTCTACAAGAGCCCGTCGCTTTGAAGTGATGCATATGTAACAATTCATGGCACCTTAGCCACCATCTATATTTCTTCGAAACTATCGTGATTGCATCGAACCAAGATGACACCGAGTCCCCAATCTGATAATAGCAAGTATCAGGAAATACACAGAAATAATCCGCAGCTCCCTTTCCTCGAATCAACGCCACAAGCCCACAAAAAAAAAAAAAAACATGAATATTCACTACCTACTGCCAACCCACAAAACCAAATCCACCTCATGGTATCATTTCCAACACAACCAAACGCCCAGATAAAACATATGCTCCAACAAAGTAGAGACACCTCCCAGAACGCCATGCCTGCTCTATCCATTTCAAGTGCCAAGCACAAAAGTCAAGGCTTTACTAAAAGTATAGGGATGAGCCAATCCTTTCTCTCATTGCGAGCGCGTTCTCGTGCTCAAATAGAGTAATATCGATTGTCTTCATCTCCTGAGGAAAGAACGGTGTCGAGCGTATCTCGCGGCCGTGCATCGGTATCTCCATGCGCAGGTCCAGACGCGCTACCGTATGCATCTAGGAATGGGTAGACTGGAGGCGGGCGATACGGGATGGTTCCGGGGGGACGAAGAGCTGGATTGGGGGCCGGGTGGGCGGTGAGAGAGGCGGGATCGAGAATCGCTGATCGTGCCGCTCGGGTAGGGGTTGGATGCAGGATGGCAAGCGGCGATATGTGCGTAGAGCTGGGGTGTGGGATGGCATGCCTCAACTTCGCGGGGCCAGAATGCTCAATACCAACCATTACCATCTGCTTAGGAGAAAGTGCCGACTCCTAACCATCAAGTTCTCCCTCTTCACTCCCCCTCTCCGTCACACCGCCGGTGCCCTCTCCATTTGCAGCTACAGGCTCCGCGCCCCCACTCGCGCTCCTCGGTGTGTCCCCAAAGTCCCCGCCCTCGTCCGGCGTCCGCAGCCCCGCGTACATGCCTTCACCCTCCTTGTCCGGACTCTTCTCGTACAAATCCGCCATGAGGTTACACGCGCGCCGAATATCCCTCAACTTGACGTGTTGGACTTCCCACCACGGCTTCCCGTCGTCATCCTCGAGCGCGACTTCCGCCATGCGCGCACCGGCGTACAAGGACGCAGCCGCAATCGTGCGCGACGTGAACAAGAGACACATTTGCGTGGCGGCCGAGTCTGACAGGAAGGCCCAGGACGAGTTGCGTAGCTTCTTGTTGTGTTCGACGCCGTAGTACTTGAGCATGTCGTACATGGTTTTGTAGGGGGATTCGACGTTGAGGTCGAAGCAGAGGCTCTCGAGGAGTACGTCTTCGCTGTAGAGGATAGTGTCGCGCCATTTCCAGAAGTCTTTGGTTTGCTCGTCGACTAGTTTGTTGGGGTCCTTGAGCGCGACGCGCACGCAGGCAACGACGAGTTCGCGCATCTTGCGGCAGTTTTCTTCGACTTTGGTGGCCATGAAGAGCGCGGTGGCGGCAATTTGCTGGGAGAAGGTTAGTTTGTGGCAGGTACAGGGTCGGGACACCTACATAGTGGTGGAGCGGCTTGTAGCCAGGGCGGGGCTTGAGGCTGTTGCGCATCAGGTAGCGGTTGAAGAAGACGGCAGCGGTGCTGAGCGTGGTTTGCGGCAGTTTAAGCATCATGCCCACCTGCAGGATGAAGTTTACGCCTTTGCGCCGCAGAGTGCGTTCTTCTTCGGGGGCCATGCCATCGAGTATGGAGGGTGCTTGAAGGAGCTCTTCTTCGGTGAAGACCCATTGCTGCTCGGCCTCTATGACTGCTGGCAGAGGCGGTTTTGGAGGCTCCCGGCGCGGTGCCGCAGGATTAATTGTAGTGGCCGTGGCAACCATCTCCAGGCCCGTATCACCCAGTCCCCGAGATTCAGTGCCTGGATGTAGTAGTTGATGAAGATAAAATATAGCTGGGTCGTTGTGTTGGCGTTGCGAGATGACGGGTTTGTCAAGTGAGAAGAGATTTTGGCTGGTTGGTGTTGAATGTCAAGGTTGGCATTGTGCTGCGATTGTGTTGCCCCGATTACATGAGGTTTGAGCACAGGACGGGGCCAATGCGCTCTCCCGCGGCGATTACAGGGATTGGCGCCGAGACAATCCTCCTTCACTCCTCGTTCACACCCTGCGAGTCATAAGTCGGCAAGCTGACAAGTTATATTCTAAAATATTGCTCCAATGCCTTGATCTTACTTGTCGCCTCTGCTCGCGTCAACAAATTCCAAAACGCGCCGTCCTTCGCTATACAACCATCCAAAGTTAACGATATGCTTTTCAGTCGTGTCGTACAAGACCACAGCTACAAATACTATTACAGTGAAGGGTCCACATCTCGATCGTAGTTGTTCATGCGAATATTATGATTTTTGCGGCAAGTGCCAATCCCAAGCGCCATGCAATGCAGTTGTCCAAGCTATCTTACTCGTGGTAATATGCCTCGAACAGATAAATGACACCGAAGATGAGGAAGGCAATGGCGCCGCCTAGAGTGACTTTGATATTTTAGCATGCGTTTCGGTTCCGTGGATGGGCTTGACTTACTATTGCGCATGCTGATTCGGCCAGCAATCGCACGACCTCCAATGACGGCTCCCGCAGTGCAGAGTCCATGTCCTACAACAGCGCCGCCAGTAACCCACCAGTAGTCAGAGCCTGCGGCCATGGCGACCGTCGCGATCTGGCTGCGATCGCCCCATTCGCCCAGGAAAGTCATGACGAAAGTCTGCACCCACGCAGGGCTCAGGAGCAGGGAGAGGAGGTTGTTGAGCCCTCCTAGAGCGCTTGATAGAGACGAACCATGTGGTGATAGCGATCTGTCTGGAGAAGTTGAGGGACTTCGTGCTGGAGCTGGTAGTCTCGAGTTGGATCTCGAGCGACGCACCCCACGACCACCCTCGAGTGCGTATGGTGAGATGGATGATTTGCGGTTCTTTGAGCGCGCAAGCTGTTCCTTCTCTTCCAATTCTTGTTCAACCTCTCGCATTTCTTCTCCCACGCCATCATTGGGGCTCATGGCGAGTCCTTCTCTTATCAGCTTGACACCAAAAACAAGGAACAAGGCGGCAGCGGCAAAGTGCGTGAAGCGTTCGTTGAGAAGGGCTGGGACAGCGTGGCCCATGACAGCCGAGAGTACCGTCATGACGATGAGCGCGGAGAAAGCGGCGGAGAAGACGAGCAGTCGGGGATGTCGCATGGCCATCAAAGCAGCCACGAGGAATGTCTTGTCTCCAATCTCGGAGAAGATGATCATAGTGAAGGAGAGGACGAAAGAGTGGAATGGTTGTATGACACCATTGGCGTCTCCATCTGGTAGGCGTGGGGCCGGGGTCCTGTCTTTAGGAGTAGTATCTAACGGGTCTTTGGTAGAGAGTGAACTTGGTTTCGGATGTGGGGTATCGTGGGTTCTATCGGGTAGTCCGGTGGGTTTCTGCACGGTTGTTAGGCAAGATGACCGCGCACGGGTTAGCATCGTTACTCACCTCTAGCCCTACGGCTCCAAGCGCACGCGAGCTTGTTTCTGTCCCCGCAATATCGCCCTTTAGCTGTTTCTGTTCGCCGTGCGGTAGCGGCGGTGCCTCCTTGGGCGGCTCTGGCACCTTCTCCAGCTTCTGTCCAGTCTTGTCCTGATGCGCCAAACGCTCCTTGTCCTTTGCAGATACGCCGCCCTCGGTGCCTTTATTTCCAGTTGCCAGTTTCCTGTCTGGATCTTGCATCACGCTTTTGTCGCCAGGCAGTATGCCATCGTCTTTGGGTGCGGGTTTCGGCGAGTTGGCTGTCGTCTTTTTTGGGCCTAGTTCCTCTACAATGGCAGGCTTCTTTTTCGTTGGCTGTGGCTCGTCCTTGATGTAAGGGCCCTCATGAGGCATGCCGTCTTGGCCGTCGAACGGCGCATCTTTGGTGCCTTTGCCCGTGGTTGGCGCGAGGGATGGGTTCGGCCCAGCGCTGATGTTGGGATAGGCCGGCTTCGCTGCAGCTCGTACGACGGGCTTGCTGCCTGCTGCCGGTGCAATCGAGGTAGCGAGGACCTGGACGGCGGGGAGCAGCAGCAGCAGGGTGTGTAGCTGCGGTTGTGACAATCTCATGATGGCGGTGGTGATTATCGCGCAGGAAAAAGGGTAATACGAGCTCACACGTGGCGAGCGTGTTGGTCGTGTGCTTCCAACAAAAGCGTTCCAAGGAGAGACGAGAAGATGAAGGCGGGTGGTGTAGGATAGGTAGAAGATAGGAATGTGGATTGCCCTCGAGGGATTACTGACGGATGCGCGCAAGGGGTACGTGCAGGCAGCCCACTCGTAATATATTTGGGGCTCTCTTACGTCTATGTAGGCAGCTGGGCGCTAGTAAAGGGGTCTTTTGCTTCACTAAACACGCGCAAGAGGGTTGTGAGCGCTGTGAGAGGCTGCAGAGAGCATGGCGGCCTGTCTTGCATCCGGCTCGTTCTCAAACACTTTGTTCCTCTTCGTCGTTTTGCCCCTTCTCCTGGCCGCCTCCGTTGCGAGACTGCGCGAGTGCCAACAACGCTGATGCCTATGTCGGGCGCACGCAATGGACAATATGCTGTATCGTCTCTTGACTGAAATACTGGACTACTCTTGCGTTGCTCTACGTTATAAGGAGAGACTTTAGACCATACACGTCCAGTTTGGCTGCCATTGCCCTTGCGAACGCACCGCTTCACCTGGGCTGTTTTGCCGCTTCTGGAATGCTAAGCCGGAAGCGGCAACGGCGATCCTGTGGCGCTGAGCTCACGTGAGCACCCGTCAGATCGGCCGTTTATGCTTAGGTCAGCTATCGATAGCTCGTGCATCACAACAATGCGCAGCATCTCATCTGCAACCTCTTGATTGCAACCTCTCATTTTCGCCCTCTATATATCACATGCACCACCACAACGCTCCTACGCGTCGGTCGACTCCACCATGGCTGACCGCAGAGGTGTGCGGTCTGCAAGCCGGCGCAAAACACCAACCCCACAACCTACTTCCAATGTCAACACCGCACCGGCGGGACGCGCATCGCGATCAAGAACATTGCGCAGCGCAAGCCGCGATCTAGAACCACAGATTGAAGTGCTGAAACCTACGCGACGAAGCATGCGCCAAGCAAGCGCTACTATCACGACCGACGAAAGCGATCAGGAAGGAAAAGCGATGCGCAGGACCAAACGAAGGCCTGCAAAAGAAGCCGCCCCAGGTCAGTAGTCACACTGTGATGACTATGTCCAGTTCAAATTTCTCCAATGCGCACGCGTTGGAAACGTCAGCAGCCTACTAATGCTGATGCACCAGACCTCACCATTGTTGAGGAAGTCGACACCCATGTCGACCTTCAAGAAGCTCCGGATACCCCGACGCGAGCCCATCTGGACCATCAAATTGCGTTCCCCTCGCCCGGCGCAGCTTCTGAGATGTCGGGGACGACTGCAATTTCTTCCTTTAGTATGGTCGAGGCAGAGTTTCTCGAGCCAAAATACATTTTAAAGCATATGCGCAAACTATGCGACTCGGCGCGCGAGTTTTTGGAGCACCTTGCGCCTGATGCTGGTAGCATGGAGGGCGATTTTCACAACGTGCTCGAGATACAGAAACCTGATTCTGACTTCACAGACGAGTATCGCGACTTCAATGATGAGCTCAATGTTCACCTGAAGCACTATAAAAGCGACGAACACAACTATATCCATGTGCGAGCCATTCATCGCGCGCTATTTGCCGCTGATCATAACTTAGCTGCAACTAACAGTGGAATTGATCTGATTTTATATTTGGCCAATCTCGTTGTTTTCGCAAAGCAAATGATCCACTCTGACAGAAACGAAAAGACTACCTGGGATGCCCTACGACAATTAAATAATCTGTTTCCTAGCCAGTTCATGCGTTCACTCGTTTCTGAGGCGGACCTGACCTCTGCAGGGGAAAGTGCATTACTGGAAGATACATTCAACTTGGCCTTGGAGCTACGAACCCAACTCGCAATATTGGTGCTAGAACGCTCGGCGCTTGGCAGCAGCTCCGATCCAGACGAAGTTATCACCGAGGTATTTCTGCATTCTGGTACCTCGCAAGAGTCGGAAGGCTCCATCATGCGTGGATGGAATATTGTGGCATTGGGAGGAGAAGATTCGGCCTTGCCGAAACAATTCGAAGGCCTTGTGGTCGAACAAATAAACAAGATTAGGCAGTATTTCCCGTTGGATGATGAATCATTGAGCCGGGGCGATGCCATTGATCTGGTCCGTCTAGGCAGGAGCTTTCCTTGGGAGCCGGTGATCCTACGGCTTCTACATTGGGTCCGTCTTCGACACAGAGAGCTTGGTGCCATCATTGATAAGCTTGGTGGGGCTGCTGAGATCGCACATAGCGTCAAGCAGCAGGTTGAAGAGCTGCGGTCCGTTGTTGGTCTACCAAGAGCGAAATCAATTCCGAGGGAATCGCCCCGACGAAAACGGATATCGTTCGGACGAGATAAGAGACGCAGCAGCCGCAAATTTGACCCAAATGCGCCACTGGATATGCGAGCAATCGATGCACTCAAGTCGAGGGAGAGAAATCTTAGAACCAACATTGTGGAACAAGAGGAAATAGCCGTGCAAACCACCATCGAAGAGAAAGAAGATGAGTTACCGGTAGTCAAACTACCACAAGAGGAAGACCAGCCTATTGCTGATGTGGAGCAAGGACAACCAAGAGAGGAAACAGATGTGGCGAGAGAAGAGCGAATTGAGGAGGAGGCGGAGGAGGAGGAGGAGGAGGAGGAAGAACGAGAAGAACTAAGGTTGACAGGGCCACCTACGGACCCAGTGGCCTTGCTGGAGTTATTAAAAACGGTTGCAGAGCCTGGAAAAGAGAATCGAGCGACCTCCATTTTCGATCGCCAAAACAACGCCAAACGTGTCGAGTTTGGTGACGGCTTTGACACGCAGCCCACCCCCGGTCTTTCAACTCAAGAGAAAGGAAAACAGCGTGCGCAGCCTTCGACCACAAGAAAACGTCAGCGTATAGCCAAGCCTGACGACGAGTCAGACGACGATGCCTTCGAGACTGAAGATCGCGGGGCACATGTACGTGAGCGCCGAAAACAAGCCCCTGCTGCCAAAAAAGTGCGCATCAACCCAGCGTCGTCTGCTGCACCCCCTACAGGCCACCAGCCTCCACCACGGCGCAACCGTGCCGATAGCTATGCCCCCGAAAACAGCTTAGAAGAATCAGTATCCGAGGTCGACGCGCCAAACATGACCGAGGAGCCTCCATCCCAGTACCAAGCGCAAGTCGACCTCGCCAAGCAAAGACACCAAAGGAGACAGCACGCCTCGCGGATCAAGTGGACGCAAGAGGAAGAAAACAAATTTATAGAGTTGATGGCGATATATCCAGCACAATTCGCACGTATCAAGTCCCTAGCGGGTGAAGTCCTAGAACTTCGAACGCAAGTGAATTTGAAAGATAAGGCCAGGAACATGGCGGCCAATATGATCAAGTACGTATAGAAAATTACACGGAATAGCTGAATTCGAACATTTACTTACTGCCACAGGTCCGGCACCGGTCTTATGCCCGGTTTCGAAAACACAATAACGTACGACAGTAGGATGGGTAAGATCCTCCTGGAAGCTGGTTACGAATGGTGATGCATGGTTCTGGAGCATACGTGGTATTTCTTTCATTTCGGGGCGGCTTTGTTTTTTTTATCGATACCCAATGCCTTCAGGCATACCTTTATCTTGCGCATCTTACCAATTCATACGTTTCAACCTCTTGCTCAATCCATCCTCTCCCTCCACCTCACCCCCCACTCCCCTTTCGCAAAACTCGCCTCAACAACCATGCCCTTCATCACCGCCTCACACTTCCTCCGCTCCTCCTGCCCCTCCACTCGGAACCCAAACGCACACCCGCGCCGCGCCGCCTTGCGCACCATTTCTCGCTCTTCAGCCCGCTGCTGGCCTTCCCGCCGCTTGAGCTTCATATCATCTGTTTCCTCGACACGCTCCGCCCACCCCTTTTCCCCGCCCACGCTCCCATTCACGTCGTTGACGCTCTGCGGAGGCCGGATCTTGCCCGACCCATAGCCAAACTCGATCGCATCCGGCACCTGCGGCGCAAGGTCCGCGCCCTCGAGCACGATCCCGCCGTCGTCCTCCCCCGGCTCGGAATCCGATCCCGTGTCGACGTCACTGGAGGCTAATGGCACCGCAGGCACAGGTTCGTCCACCATGTCGACGCTGCGCCAGTCCTCGGGCTTCTCGATCGCGTATCTTGCCCGCCGATTCTTGCGCCGCCCATGCGTCTTCTCCGGATCGATTTCGCGCTGGAATACCGCGCGCTCGACGGCCTGGCACTCGACGGTCAAACGCGTCTCGCCCTTCTTCACGCCTCTGCCTCTGCCCTTGCCGCGCTTGTCGTGCTCTTTCCCTCCCCCTCCCCCTTCTTCCTGACCCACCAGTCCCTCCGCCGTGCCCCCATCCAGCATCGCTGCAAATGCTGCTTCAATGAGGCGGTCGGCTGTGCCGGGCTTGTTGTTGCGGCAGCGCGTCGAGCAATATTTTACTTCGGAGCCGCGGTGCTTTTTGCGCTCGTTAATTACGCGACCGCAGGTGTGGCAGTAGGGGATTGGGGCGGTGCTGGTGAGGTAGAAGGGGGGTGGGGTTGCGGCGTGTTTGGCGGGCCGCGACCAGGAGTCCATCCAGGACATTGCGGCGGTGTGGAGCTGGTGCGAGGGGGGTGTTGGGGTGTTTGGTGGGGAGTAGGATAAGGTACGGTGGCGGAGTGGTGGTGTTTGGAGGAGTTTGGGGGCGCGGTAGAGGGTCATTGGTGGGTGGGCTGGATGGGCATTTTGGGGCGCAGGGCGGTGGTTCTGTCTCTGGGTGATTGGAGTCTGGCAATCTACTTTGACTGGTGTTTACATTTGAGTAGATGTTTGCGCTTGGGTCGATGACGTATATGAGAAATGCAGCACGTGCTCGTTATGCAACGAAAGCTAAGAGTAGTTTTAACCTGATATCAACCTGATATCTTGAGGGTTTAGTGGTTAGGTCCAAGACATTAAATTCTCTTCGATGTAAAGAAGCCTTGAAACTTGGCAGATGCATTGTCGCAACTGTAAACCTCAGGGCTAGCCCTTTAGATGCAATCTCTCACGTGAGAGATTGCTGAAAAAGGCCGAAGCAGCGCGTAGGTGGCGTATCAGTCAAAGTTAATCCCCTTCCCTTCTTTTGCCCGTCTCGTTCGACTCTGGCCTGGTGACATCCCCCTCCCTCGGCTTTACCTTGGTGTTTGTAATCCTCGGATGTTGGCCTTCGACCAGAACTGTGCCGAGCTTAACGGCACTCTAACCGGGTATCAGGAGGCATGGTAAAGCGTGGGATGCGCCGTACCGAGAGCATGTCGGAGCTATATGGTCGTGGTCTGCATTCTTTGCGCTCAACAAACGAGAGCATTTCCCGCTGACCTCGTTGGGCTCTATTGTGCGCAGAACTTCATATCACGTCTTGCCCACGCTGCTCAAAGCCATCCACAGAGCGGACAGATGGAAGTCTCTTCCCTATCAGCAACTTCACGACCAAGCCTGCCGTCCTGTCCCCCCTCGCACTTGCAATTTGCTGCCAGACGACCGCACAGCGTGCGCCATTGTAGGAAGAGAGCGCGACTGCAGCCGAGACGCCACACCAGTTCGACACCCATGTTGCCGTTGGCCGCAGACCTGGACCCCGAGACGGGTGAACCCGGCAGCGCTGCATCGCGTGCGCCGCCTGCAGATACATCGTCGTCCCCCGCTTTGGGACGGCCGAGGCGAACGACCGTCCAGAGCGATATACAGGAGGCTATTCTGCATCCCGGCAGTGTGCGCATCAATGTCCAGGGCGCCTTCATTGTCGACGAGGAACAGCCCGGCACGCCGCAGAGCGAGGATTATGAGCACGATCCCCAGGACATCCGGCTGCCTAACCACACGGCGGTTGTGAGCCATATTGCAGTCGATGTAGGCTACTATTAGACCAATTTATCCAGATACACGGTCAGCACGCTGACTACAGTCCGTATAGGTCGGAGGCTCGCTCGCAAAACTGGTATATTTCTCGCGCGAGCCTGGCGAATCTGCCCTCGGCGGTCGACTAAACTTTCTCAAATTCGAGACCGACAATATTGATGCGTGCATTGAGTTTATGCGCAAGCTGCACGCAGACCATAAGAACAACAATGGAACAACGCCGGATGAATTGTGCGTCATGGCGACGGGAGGTGGTGCGTTCAAATATTACGATCGGATAACAGAAGCGCTGGGCGTGAAGGTGATTCGAGAGGACGAGATGGAGTGTTTGATTATAGGTATGGCTGCTATGTTTGCGCAGGACTGGAACGGCAACTGACATTGGACATTCAGGCCTCGACTTTTTCATCAACGAGATCCCCAACGAAGTCTTCACCTATAGCGAAGAGGAGCCTATGACATTTATGCCACACCCGCCCGACCCCCCAAACATATATCCCTACCTGCTTGTCAATATTGGATCTGGTGTATCCATGATCAAGGTCTCAGGGCCCCGGCAATTCGAGCGTGTGGGCGGTACATCACTAGGAGGCGGCACGTTATGGGGCCTTCTCTCCCTCCTCACCGGCGCCCGAAGCTTCGAAGATATGCTTCGACTCGCCGAAAACGGCGACAACTCCCGCGTCGACCTCCTAGTCGGCGACATCTACGGCCAAGCCTACAACAAAATCGGCCTCAAAAGCACACACATCGCCTCCTCCTTCGGCAAAGTCTACAAAATGAAGCGCTCTGCCGAACGCGACGCGGAAGACGGCTGCAATGGCCATCTCAAGCACCCCGAGGAAGCAGAACATGTCAGCGGCCCGGACGAACTCCAACACCCCGCCGCCGCCTTCCGCCCAGAAGATATCTCGCGATCCCTTTTATACGCCGTGTCAAACAACATTGGCCAAATCGCCTACCTGCACGCCGAGAAACACGGCCTGCCTCGCATATACTTTGGCGGCTCCTTCATTGGGGGCCACTCGCAAACCATGAATACGCTTTCGTATGCAATCCGGTTTTGGTCGAAGGGCAGTAAGCAGGCGTATTTCCTGCGACACGAAGGGTATCTGGGATCCGTAGGCGCATTTTTGAAGAGGCAGCCACGGAATTGGGGGAGGAGGGAGAGTTTCCAGGGCCAGAGAGGACCATCTAGTAGTCTAGTATCAACTTGATAATGTAGAAGAAGTACATCTAATAGGATTTTCATCACTATCTACACAAATCACGCAAACAAGAGCCACTCGCGAGTAGCCTTCCGCACCCTTATATCCGACTTGCTCCGCCCCCTCACATATCGCAAGGAACATTGGCACCAATCTATGCAGCCAAGACACCCCTCTTTATCGCCTCCCGTGCCTATCGCATCCCAGGCCTCTTCTACACAGCCAATTGCAATGCCGCTAGGATTTGACGTCCGGGGAACTACCGAGATTTTTTAGGACCTTCGTGACCTCATACAGCGATGGCGACGTCAGCCAATGCTTACGGCCTTCCCTTTGAAGGCTGCACGGCTCTGGATAACGCATGGAAGTGGATACATGGATGGACGAGGGAGTTTGCCAATGGCGGGCGCGGAGTAGGCTGTTTTGGGGGGTTTTTGGGCTGGTATTGTACGTTCCTCAGCTCTCTACGCTACCTAGTATTTCTGTTCCGTAGTTTTCTCGTGGGTGCTATTGCTATGTGAACATTGGGGATGGTGGGTTGATAGCGTTACGGGAAAATAGAAGGCGAGCACAGGCGTCGCTAAGTGTTCGTGGCTTGACTACTGCTTACTATGATATTCGTCGCTATGGCGGCGCGTGAATATTACTTGACGGGTTGCATCTTATTTTCAACTCCTGCATGCCAATCCGTAAAGGCCTTTATAATGGCACAGTTCGTCATTGAACAGTCATCGAGATGAGTGGAAAATTTGAGCATAAAGAGGAGAGTTTTGTGCTTCGAAACTATCTATTTAGGCATGTATACCCTCGTGTCTTGGCGTATGTTTGAGTTACTCAGCGGAGTATGCATCTAACAAGGACCCCTGTAATCCCTGCTGTACCTACTTATGTGGAAATATGAAGTAATGCATGCTAGTCTCCGTATATAAGTAGGCACCAGCACCCTGTTGTAGTACCTCACAGTTGGTGTTACGGAGGAGTACTAATATATCATGACTGTACTTGTACCACTCCTAGGCTTCCTACTCCTTAGTTCTGTGGGTGCCGTACCCCAAGCCTCACAAGTATCAGCCTCTGCCAATCCTCCGTCATCTACTGTGCCAGCAAATGCTTCAGCGTCGTTAACAGCTGAGGAGCAAGATAAACTGTTCGGTCTTCATAAAGAACTAGTTAACATTCCTTCAATCTCTAATGACGAGGTCAAAGCCGCAGATTATGTGTCAAAGTACCTAGAAGATCTAGGATACTATGTCGACAAAGTCCCAGTCGAAAACACAAACGCCTACAATGTATTTTCGTACCCTAAAGCACTCAGGGACCGGGGTGTTTGGCCTGAAGTGCTCATCACAACACACATCGACACAGTACGTGCCCAGCCTCAAACCAGCAACACGCATAACTCACTCCCCAGGTTCCCCCCTTCATCCCCTTCTCCCAACGCACCGTAAACGGCAGCACCCACTACTTCGGCCGCGGCACTGTCGACGCCAAAGGCCCCCTTGCAACCATGCTCATCGCCACCCACAAATTCTTCCAATCCCGCTCCGATACGCCCAGTCTCGGCTTCTTGTTCGTCGTCGGCGAGGAAATCGGCGGAACAGGCATGCGCGCCTTCGCCTCGTATGCCCGCAACGCGACTTTCCGCGCCGCCATCTTTGGCGAGCCGACGGAAGGCAAGCTGGCTACAGGCCACAAGGGCGCCCTCGCCCTCACGCTCGACGTCCAGGGCAAGGCGGCGCACTCTGCGTATCCGTGGCTGGGCGTTAGCGCCGTGAATTATCTTGCTGAGGCGATTGTTGCGCTGAATGCGATGGAATCGGAGCTCCCGACGTCGGATGTCCTGGGTGCTACGACGGTCAATGTGGGCAAGATCCAGGGCGGCGTTGCGGCGAACGTCATCCCCGCGGCCGCGAACGCAAGCATAGCGATTCGCGTAGCTCGATCAGAAACCGACGCCGCGGATACGGTGCGGGTGCTTGTGACGGAGAAGTTGGGGCCACTAATCGAGCGTGCGAAAGCTGCCAATGCGACGGTTAGTCTGGTGTTTGCGGCTGGGTCGTATCCCGCGCCGCTGCTGGATACGGATGTCGAGGGCTTGGAGAGCGCGCCAGTGTTTTATGGCACGGATATCCCCAGCTTGCCCCAGGTTGGGAAGAGGTATTTGTTTGGGCCAGGGACGATTGAGGTTGCACATACGCCAGATGAGGGGTTGAGTCAGGTAGAGTTGGTGCGGGCGGCGGAGGCGTATGGATTGATTTTGAGGAGCTTGTTTTAGAGGATGAGAGGTAAGGGTTTTGGTGATCAAGGTGGATCTTCCGACTCGATGTCATTTCGTGTTTATATGACACTTTTTGAATGGAAGTACCTGAAGTATTGCACTTTCCAAGGTTGTGTGTGGTGAGATTGTGACGAAATAACTCTAGATAACAACATCAGGAACAAACATTGTAGTACGAAGTACAATACCTCCAATACTAAAAGCTCGTCAGAAAAGAGGCATAGGTCAGAAAGCCTACGTTTCGTTCTGAGATAAATCGCTCAAAACTTGATAGCGAAGGGGCTTTCGCAAGGCTGTTGCGCGTACACTCCCAACAACTCGTCACCTGCATGCATCTTCCTATGAAAGTCGACATATGAGAGCTCAATGGTGTTTGATTAGGTGTGGTTACAAGAGGCCACAGGAGGTTGAAAGGTGATCTACAGCCCAAGCTAATCGAAATTTGGGAAAGTGCGTGAGTTTTCGTGATATCATGACTTCGCGTTTTCGCGTCTCGCGTCAGGCTAACGTCAACCCTAATCACCATCTTCGGAGTTCCCTTTCTCCAGCCCCGGCGTCATCGGAATTGCTCAAAATGCGATGTTGATAGCAGAGTATCGATCTCGCATAGTTTTGGTGCTTCGGCAATCTCAAAGCTCGGACAAAGAGCCCCACTGGCCCCTAGCGCTAGAGAGGTCTTGACGTCGACCGTCACCCTTCCTAACCTCAAGAGATGCGATTCGGGATAAGTATGCATGGTAGTCCTGTATGTCTGGGATGTGTTGTTCGTGCTAGGTGTTACCTGATGTTCTGCGAACTTGCAGAAAATTTGAATCTCTTGCTGGACTTCGAGAGTAGCTCTGCGTTATGATGACGTTGAAACTCCCAAACAGTTGTTTCTGCTTGTTCATTCTTCATACACCGCTAGCTGGATTTACCTAAACCTTGCGTATCGGGTCGACATGTGTCAGTATATTTATGGTTCCCACTTACGCCATAAGCAGCTTGGAGTGCAATGAAGCCTTTACTTCAACGCCATGCTGTCATGACTACGACCACATTATAGTCGCCGATCGCACACTTCAGTCTGTGCGGGTGGCTTTCCCTCAAGGCTCGGGTGGGCCTGCCTCCCTCTACGACGTACACTCTCTCTACAGCAAAGTCTACTTAAAG
This sequence comes from Ophiosphaerella herpotricha, assembly GCA_028458525.1. Taxonomy (NCBI): domain Eukaryota; kingdom Fungi; phylum Ascomycota; class Dothideomycetes; order Pleosporales; family Phaeosphaeriaceae; genus Ophiosphaerella; species Ophiosphaerella herpotricha. The sequence continues at coordinate 159,990 of JALNQK010000061.1, forward strand.
CAGCTCATCCACGACATATCATTCCGTCAAACAATTCCATTCTTACATCAATCATAGAACTATTCTGTAAAATTGCAAATCAATTTCTTCTATAGAATTTCTCTACATACCTTCAATATGAGCTCCACAGAGAACGAATACCAAAGTCGTACTGGCCAATCCGATATTCCTGTTCAGAGCGACGACGCAGCAATTGAACGTACTGAATATGACAATGGCGGTGACTCAGACAAGCAGCTTGGTACGAATCATGTAATATTACCACCAACTCAGCATTGCTGACTATACACAGAAAAGGATGAGGCAGACGCCATTGACAGGAACAACATTCTCGACGAGCGCACGCGGGGTGCGACAAAGAAGGCCGGCACATATACTGAGCCATCTGATGAGGAGGGTATTGATAACTTGACCGCTGATGGGCAGGATGGGACGTCATCTGTGAGGCAGTAGTGTTTGGATTAGTGAATCGTAGGAGTAGTTGGTTGACCGCGAGGTGTTGGCACTCGTGTTAGTCGCTAATGAAATCCTCGCTATTTGTATGACTATCGAATTCAAGTATTTTGCCATGGTCAATTTTCTATATATTCGTTTGCAACAATCGTCATTCTGCGGATGGCGGTGTATATCCGCACATGCCTAGTGTGGTTACACTTTTTCAAAATCTGTGGAATTATATTTCGTGCTCGTCGGCCTATTTATGCTTATCATAATTTTCTAAGGCGCATAGCAGCAATTGTGGCACTCTTCTAATTGCTCGTTCCTTGTTTTATTATTAGCGGAACTAGTCTCTTGTTAAAGACATTCCTCTAGGCTCTATTTGCATGCGCTTGATACTTCATTGAGAGAACATGAGGCCTTTCGTTTGAATGTAGTAGTTCGTTTGTTATTTATCTGCGAGATTTTCGCCGCGATGCTTCATCTGTTTGCCAATAGAAATTTCAGCATTAACCCAGATTTGTGCTTCAAACAGCTCCACCCACCAGATATCCAAACATCCAAACGACTTCTTAGGTTCCTCCATGTAATGTCATTTCTACCATTGGGCATAAAATGTGATTCTGAATTTTCGCTATGTTACTTGAACTGACTTAGGATGATACTGAAAAGCTAAAGGTGGGCAGGCTCAATCACCCCAGAGATATGACACATCTTGATTCACTTGATTCACCTCACGTTCATGACTGAACACCACCTCAACCTGCATCCCCTCAACCACCCACCACCACCACTCGACTTCTAACTCATGATAAAATGTCAACCGTCAAGGCCCGAAACAAAGCCCGCGCGGCCTATGCCCGGGCTCAGGGCCAATTAGTGTACATCTCCGGACTGCAAGGCAGCCATACACTCGAGACAGGCGTCGCGTACCACTACCGTGGCCACTTCATTTACGCGTATCCTGCTGGCAATCCGATCGAGCCCGTACCCTTCTCCACAAGCAAGGGCATCAACGTTGTTGGCACGGTAGGCGAAAGGGCGCCGCGCTATGTACGTGGTGCTCAGGATCTTGTGCCCGAAGGAAGTGTTGCGGCACTGACGAGTTCTCGGGCGAGGTTTTTGGCGGAGCAGCAAGAGAAAGATGAAAGCGAGCAGGCTGGGATTGAGGAGGAGAAAGGGAAAGAGAAGGGGAAAGAGAAAGAGATTAGAGTAACTGATGATGACATGTTGAAGACGGCGGCCGGTGCTCTATCCAGTTCGCATGTTGTCGCAAGCCTCCCTGGTGAGGCTTCAATGAGGCCTACGGCGCTGGTCCCATCACAGGTGGCTACCCGTGCGGCGCTTCGGGGCGGCGATTCGATGTTTCTTCCTCTGACCGGACACGGAACTCGATTAGTGGACGAGCTAGCACCTTCACCCGTATTGCTCTTCCATCCTCCGTCTCCGCGCAATGACCGCGCTTGGGCTAACACAGGCGAAGACCGAGACCAGGCTCGTCCCATCGTGTTCACCCATAACGCCCCAGCAGACGATGTGTTCGGCCCTGGCCTGTCCAACCCAGGCCAATCTCTTTTTCACCGTCGCTCCCAAGCCGGATCGTCAGTCTCTCAGCTTTCTCTCAGCTCTTCACGTGAAGACCTACTTCATCCCTCTCCCTTCTTACGCACCAACCGCGCCCCCAGCCTACCCTCTATCCCCGCATACGCGCCCCAGCCTTACTTGAATACAAACATTTTCACTCCCCACGACCGCGCTCGCTTCCTCGCCGACTCTGCCCCAGGCTCCCGCCTCGCCTCGCGTTCCGGTTCACCAGCACCTGCGGACCCCATCCCAGGGGCTGCTTGTGACACTTCCCTCCGCCGAATCGCAAGCATGTCTCATCTATGCCAAGTCTACCCCGCGGATGAAGTGCAAAGGACGCACACACCCCTCGCTAACCTCCTTGAAGGCAGGAACCTCTCTAACCGCGTGTCTCGCAGCATCGGAGCATCCACTAATTCATCCGTAGAAGATTGGGTTGAGCCAAACGAAATCAGCGCCTTCATCGGCACGCTGGGTGCCGAGCCGTCTGCGCCCGTGGTGTCGCCGCCGTATAGTCGCAACAAGCCGATTGGCACAGGCCGTCCGCGACGGGCATCTGTAGCGCTTAACAAGGCATACAATGCTGCGAATCCCATTGGCGGTGGGGAGGTTGAGCCTAAGCCTGAGCCCGTTACGTTGATGAACGAGAGCCCAAAGACACAGAGGTGTGCGATACATGACGAGGAGTGCGATGGGGTGACGGTAGGCGGCACGTGGCGGACTCAGCGCGCGCGAGAAACCAGCGGGTTCAAGGACTTGTATCCGGTGGTGGAGGGAGAGGGGGGAAGGGTAATGGTGGACTGGCTTGCATTATTGAAGGAGGAGCGGGAGAAGATGAAGGAAGTGAAGGAGTAGACGGATCTAAAGATGTACGATGATGTGTAAAGGACGTGATTATAATGGGTTATGAACGGCAGTCTTCGAGTTGATGTATTGCGCCGTCGATGGATAGAAATCTGCTGAGGAATAATAGGTTTAAAGCATGGGTCTAGCTTCTGTGCTAGCACCGCCACCTTTCTTCATCTTTTGTTCAATCCTCTCTTTACCCTTTTGCATATACGCCTCTACCTCTTCTTCCTTAATCTCCGTCAACCCATTTCGCACATCGACATCTTTTCTCGCCAAGCTCTTCGCTGATATAAATACACCATTGGATTCGAGCTTCTTTCCTTCTACTACTTCTTTGCAGAACTTGCTTGTTTCTTGGTAATGCACTGGACTACCGTTTACGTTTTCAAGTAGCATGGCGAAGCAATGGGGCATGGCTTCAAATTCTCGCCATACAACTGTCACGCCTTGGGATACGGCGCGTTGAGCTAAAACTGCGTCTTCATCTCGTAGCATCTCTTCGCCCACGGAGAAGAAGAGTGGTGGGCTTTTCGACCAGTCTTTTGCCGCTAATGGACTGACGAGAGGGTGCATCAACGCACTCGACTCACAGTACAACTCTGCACGTGGAGGATTCGCAGGCCATGCTTCGCACGGTGGAAAGTCGCGGTGCTCGGTCGCGCTGGGTGGAGGAAGATAATCGTACAATGTGGCAGCCGACTCAATTGAAGGTAGGCCCCTCGTGATGTCGACCCATGGACTTGTCACTGCCACGCCTGCGGGAAGTGGAATGTCTACATCTTTGCCATGGAACTGAACAGTGGGTGTTTGGCCTACTGGTGTGCTCCGATGAATTTGCAACAGTAGTTGGAGAAGCGCAGTACAGCATGTTCCGCCCGCAGAATCGCCCGCGAAAACAATTTCATTCGCGGGCACTGGAGCATGGGGGGCGTCTGGAGGTGGATGTAGTAGACTGAGATACGCCGTAAAACAATCTAACAGCGCACCAGGAAATGGGTTCTGTGGACTCAATCGATATCGGACGCTAAAGACACGACCACCGCTTCCTCGCGCCAGCTTAGAGGTGGTAGGACGGTATGTGGCTGGATCGAGGAGGTACATTGCGCCACCATGGAAGTACAGAATTGTTACCTTGGACGTTGTTTCTTTCATCAGAGCGTCGTACTTTTCTTGCTCGCTAAGGCCAGTAGGCTCTGGTTCGTCGTCTTTGGCTGCCGCACGGTAACCATTCCATTCAGCCTCTAGTGGCCTTGCATCTGGCTTTGTCCATTGCTCGGCTCCAGTACCCATGTCATCGATGGCTTTGAACATCAGCTGGCGTGCATCGTCTTCTTCAGGTGCGGCGAGCTTCACTTTGCTCGCCCACACTTTACCCTTGACGCCAGGATCCTTGGTCGTCAGGCGTTGGACCTTGGAAATGGTTGATGCAGGAGAGTTTGGGCCTATCATATCGCGCAAGATGTTTATTGTGATGGCGGTTCGAAGGTCCCATTTTGAGGATGTGGGCGACATGAATAAACTATGCAAGAGTGCTGTCTTGAGTATGAATGGCGTTTTGGGAAGCAGCAGCTTCAGCATCGCCGATGGTGAGGACTCCATATTATTAGTTTCGCTCCACAACTTAAGATTTGGTAACAGATAGATAACTGATATTGTGCAGCACAAGGGTTTATACAAATAGGGAGGTTGGATGAAGTGTTGACGTAGAGAGTGTTGGGTGTGGGATGTACCTCGGCTCGAATGTTTCATGCATATGATTCGCCCTTACCTGAAAGCCTGTAATACCATCGCCCCGAGCTAATAACTTCTAGATGAGTGTTCGTGTATACAAATAGATTTAAGGTCAAAATTTTCGTAAATCAATATCTCCTCAGCATAGTAATTCGAACGTTACATGATATTAACAGAAATTTTGATGTTCCTGGTATTGATATCACGTGATATTTCAGCGTCGAGCACCAATTAGATGTGGACACCATAGCCAATCAAGGTTGGAGCATTCTCTTCATTCCATCCCGCTGGGGTCGATCGTAGATATTGCTGCGCTGCAACTGGAGTTATTTAAACCTTCAAGGAGTGTAATCGGACCGAGTACTTCAACCCCGTGATTCTTCACGAGGTTGTTGTACTAGATCTTCAGCAGACTCTGTAGACATGTCTTTGGGACTGTGCTCAGTGTGCAGCACGACCCTCCAAGGCCAATTGAAAGAAAGACAGGAGCAGCCTCATCACAAGAACCTTGAAGACTTTCTCGAGGCCTCTTTGGGCTGCTACATCTGCAAGATTATTACAAAAAGCCCACAATGGAAAGAGTTTGAGCGACGAGCAGGCCTATGCAAGGAACTCCCGCCGGCAGTCTGGTACCTAGTTCCTCATACTGTTAAAGATGTCACCAAGCACACCTCTTCTCTTGTTTGGTACAAATTGATGATCGACCACGCCTGGGACGAAGAAGAAATACCCCCACCTTCAAACGCATCATCTGATGATTTATGGGATCTTTATCCAGGGACCCCAATTTGGACCTTTCGTATTTCGTCATCTCGAGGTACACTTCCCACTTCTCTATAAAAATTCTCTGGCCTCATGTTAAGATTGAGCAGAAATCGAGGGCAAGCCGGAAGATTACCACATACCTCAAAGTCCTAAAGATCCTCAACTATTTGCTCTTCCTCAAAAATGGTATAACGATTGCTTGAGAGACCACCTACTATGCAAACCGCCCAATCCGTCCTTTCGGCCGACAAGACTTATTGAGATTATGAACGGCGATCGGATCAGGCCCATAATAGCCAGTAATGGAGAGATAACAGACTCGTATGTGTCATTCTCCCATTGTTGGGGCAAGGCGAACACCCTGAAATTGTTGAAAAGTAACATGTCACAGTTGGCCGCAGAGATCCGCGTGTCTGAGCTTCCGATGAGCTACAAGGAAGCGATCTCTGTGTGCCAATATATGAATTTCCATTATATTTGGATTAATTCTCTCTGCATCATACAAGACTCATACGAGGATTGGCAGCAGGAGGCGCTGGCCATGAAAGATGTCTATCAAAACTCTGTGCTCAATCTGTGTGCTTCTGCGGCAGCAGAGAACTCAGAAGCTAGCTTTACATCTAGAGACGTTGCTATTATCGCCCCATTAAAGATTATCCCGGACTGGGCAAATGGGGATCCTTATTACATCACTAAATTCGACATATATGAAGAAGAAGTCTTGTTCTCACCACTGCAATCTCGCGCTTGGGTACAGCAGGAGTATGTTCTCTCGCACAGGAGTCTGAACCTTACTCATACGCAGATGTGGTGGATATGCCAACAAGGCATCGTATGTGAGACGTTCCCAAGTGGCTATCCCACGGGCTCAATCAACCCTAGTAGGCTGAAAATTATGAGAGAAGGCATAGAAAGAAATGTTTCCGATGAAGAAAAACGGCAGCACGACTACGATTGGTACAGTCTTGTAGAGAACTACTCGCGCTGCGGCCTCACCGTTGTCACCGACAAGTTAATTGCTTTCGCCGGACTCGCGCAAGCATTCAGACGGCTTTATCTAGAAGAGCAGTACGTCGCAGGCATGTGGCGTTCACAACTACCTTTAGCGCTATGTTGGTCAACCCGCAGTTTCACAGAACAGTTCCGCCCGTCCGAGTACATTGCACCTTCGTGATCTTGGGCATCTGTTAAAGGCGATATTAAGATTCCTTTCATTCAAGACGAAATTTGTTACGACGATGGGGTAAAGAGTGGAAAGAGCGGGATGCTTCAACCGAGTCAAGTCCATTGTACGGTACTAGACATTCGCCTTGAGCTTACTGATCCCTGCTACGACACCGGACAGCTTACCGCAGCACAACTCGATTTGAACTGCCATCTCATCGGCCCGATAGACTGGAAGTCTTTCGAGAGTGATACGTTTGATATCCTGTCCGGGCCAGACTCAGGCATAGAGTACGAAGTAGCTATGGGTGAAGTTCGCGTGGTTTTCGACACTACTAGTGAAGATGAAATCAAACATGCGTCGTGGTTGAAAAGACGAAAGCAGGAGGAAGCGACTGGAAAAGGTCAGGTACAGGACAGGAGGGACTGGAATGAGTCAGGGTTCCCTGAGTTTTTGATCCCAGCGGCTGACTATACTGACGACGTTGGAACTCTCCATACTTTTGGCTTTATTGTCAGCCGATATGATAATCCGAGTGCCATTTATTTACGCCGCGGCAATTTTGAGCGATTAGTACTGCCGGCAAGGGTATTGGAGAGGTTTGCTCGCAGAACTATTACCCTAGAATAGTAACGTCATCACTCCAGTCTTCAGTCCTCAAATTCTGTATCTGAATGACAAGGGAGGCAGTTTCGCGACGTTCCATGGGAGCAGTTTCCAGTAGAATTACATTTCAACTCTTCTTTCAAATCGTTCGATTGGAAGGTGGAGAATGCGGACGAAGAATGAAGGAAATTGTAGGTAATGAAAGCCTGTCCTAAAAATAAGCCTCGCTTTATTCTTTCTGTAAACGCATACTGCTTGAGCTGTAACGTCTGGAAAATTAGTTTAGGTTTGAAAATATTGTTACCATCCGGGCCTTGATTGGGTATCGCATCTCACTTAGCTTAGCAATTGAACTGGCATAGTTACTAAATGTAGCACCAAACCAAGCCTATGATAGCATTTTCCATTAGGATATTCTATAGTTAGATATCAAGTCTTTCGATCTTTAATCATTTGTAGTAAAAGAGTGTCTCGGCAAGTTTTCTTAGAGTTCATGACGCTTTTCACGGTATATTTTCTTGTGAATGATACCATTGGTAGTTTGCGTTTGCGTTTACTAAACTAATGTAATTAGGAGTGGATGGTATTCTTTCGATATCTAGAGGGTCGACGCAGCGTTGCGTTTCTTGCAGATTTCCAGTAATGGTCTTGGGTGGCACAAACTCTAACTATACCTAACTCCGATTACATTGGTTTAGTAAAATTGAACTGTGATTTCTTATTTGATGTTTCCTCATTTCTCGGGCCCGACCGAATCAGCAAGAACCACAAATTGTGACGTGTCAAACCCGTGCCGCACCCGTGCCGCATTCGAAGGAGAACAAAGCGGCTTTGTCAAATAGGTTGGCTACAGTCATTTGTGATGTATGCAGGGCTATGCAGCCTGCAGGACGCCTAGCCTCTTCCAAACACACTAGGAGCGTTGTGTGCGCGGTGATGTTGTGTCGATTAGCGCCCGAGATTTGATCAACGTACTCACTCTGCTACGGCCTAGGTTTCTAATGATAAAAAAGTGAGCTATTTGTGTGTTCTGATAGCTACTACTATTGAATCTCCCTTCTCCTGAAGCCTAGATTCGAGATAAGCAGAACTCGTATTTGCGTGCAAGCTGAAGGCTGCAGACCCGAGTATAAGGGTCAAGGCTGTGTTACATATTTGTTTGCGTTACACACATGCCGTGATGACGGGCACATACATGTGGGCGCTTATGTTTGGATCCATGTGCTGAGTGTCCCGCACAGCATTTTATACCTAACCATCACCCGCCTTTGTATCACTTTTCTTCACACCAGACTCAATCAACTTCTCCTATAATCACACTGTTTCCTTCAAAATGGTGTCAAGCCCATTCGAGAATATTATTCTCGATGGGCTCTGCTCAAAAGACCAACTAGACCTCCTAGACTCGGTAGATCAGCTTCGATCTCAAGGTATCGACCACTATGTCTCTCTCCCTCAAATTATTGTTTGCGGCGACCAATCTTCTGGGAAAAGTTCCGTTCTCGAAGCTATTTCAGGCGTCTCTTTTCCTGTGAAAAGCAACCTGTGCACACGCTTCCCAACCGAATTAATCCTACGCAAGACGCCGAACGTTGGACTCAGCGTGTCTATCGTCCCACACCACTCTCACAGCGAACCAGAGCGCGCATCTCTCAACAATTTCCGCGAGACACTCGATAACTTCCATGCACTGCCGGAATTAATTGAAAGTGCCAAAATGGCTATGGCTATCGGTAGCTTTGGCCGAGCATTCTCAAAGGATCTCCTGCGGATCGAAATATCTGGCCCTGATCGACCACATCTTACGATCGTTGACTTGCCCGGCCTTATTCATTCTGAGACTAAGCAGCAGTCAGCAAACGACATCGAGCTGGTGCAAGATGTCGTCAAGTCATACATGAAGGAGCCTAGGAGTATCATTCTTGCCGTTGTCTCTGCGAAGAATGACTATGCCAACCAAATCGTACTGAAACTCGCCCGAGCTGCCGACAAGACGGGGACTCGCACGCTTGGTGTCATCACAAAGCCTGATACTTTGATTGCAGGGTCTGAAAGTGAAGCCATGTACATCTCGCTCGCCCAGAATCTGGACGTAGAGTTCCGTCTTGGATGGCACGTTCTCAAAAACATGGACTCGGAGACTGGATCTTGGCCTCTTCGCAGGCGTGATGAAAGCGAGAAGGAATTTTTCTCTGAGGGCATATGGACCACGCTTCCTCATTCCATTCTTGGTATCTTACGGCTTAGAGAGCGACTGAGCAAGCTCCTTCTTTCCCAGATTGCTGCCGAGCTTCCAAGTCTCATTGACGAGATTGAACTCAAGTCTACTACCTGCCGCAATCAACTACAAAAGCTGGGCCAACCCCGAGCCAATATCGAAGAACAGCGTCTCTATCTTTTAACCCTTGGCCAAACCTGCCAGTCTCTCACTAAGGAGGCGGTCGATGGAACATACGGCAATAAATTCTTCGGCAACGCTCACACCAGCGCTGGCTATCAGAAACGCATTCGTGCCGTCATACAGAATCTCAATCAGTCTTTTGCAGAAACCATGTCTCGCGAAGGCCACCACTATACCATCACAGACTCTTTAAGTGGAGTTTCTCCAAGAATACATCATCCAAGGGCCACGACTCTCACCCGCGAAAAGCTCCTAGATCGTATTGAAGACTTGATGAAGCGTACCCGTGGCCGCGAACTTCCTGGAACTTTTAATCCTATGATTATATCTGATCTATTCCTCGAACAATCGCAGCCCTGGGAAGCATTAGCCCAATCTCATATCGAGCGAGTGGCACAAGCAGTGAAAACATTCCTCAGACACCTAATCTCGCATGTTGCGGATGCCACCACCTGTAGCGCTCTGTTCCGAATTCTGGTCGAGCCAGCACTCCAAGAAATTGTAAACGACTTGAAAGTCAAGACTGCGAACCTGCTTGCTCCGCATCAACAGGGGCACCCGATTACGTATAACCACTACTTTACGGAAACGGTGCAGAAAGTCAGGAAGGAGAAAAACAGGGCCGAGTTCACACGCGTGATCCAAAATTTCTTTGGTATAGTCTCAATTGAAGAAGTTCAATCTCAATATCATGAACTCCTGGATTACCGTCGACTATTGGAAGCGTTGATGGCTTGCATTAATCCAGATATGAATCGATATGCTTGTTCGGAGGCGTTGGATTGTATGCAAGCTTATTACAAGGTATGCTGTTTCACTCTAAATAGATTCGTACCTGAAAATAGTATACTGAAACTGTTTGCAGGTCGCACTCAAACGCTTCATTGACGACATCGCCATTGAGGCAGTCGAAACCAACATCATCGCCAAACTCCACGACATTCTTTCGCCGATCAAGATCACATATCTTACTGCTGACGTAGTTACGAGCGTAGCAGGCGAGTCGGAGGAGAGTCGCACGAGACGCAAGCAGTTGACTAACCAATTGAATGTGCTGAACAACGGCTTGGAGACTTGCAAGAAGTTTATGGTTGGCACATTGCCAGGTACATATAATACCATTCTAGTGCAGGAGAGATTCAGGAGGCTAATATGTGATTCATATAGGCGTTCGGGACGGTGTAAGGCCCACAGTTCCTTCATCAGCCTCATCTTTGGTATCAATCCACACGAGCTCAGGCGAACTTGTGGACGATGAGGCCATACCGGTAACGGATTATCCCATTGAAGATGTGCCTGAAGCTCCGCCTGAAGCTGCGTCTGAAGCTGCGCCTGAAGCTGCGTCTGAAGCTGCGCCTGAAGCTGCGCCTACACCTGAGCCTGAAGCTGCGCCTACATCTGAGCCTGAACGTGCGGCTAGATCGTGGGATCCATGGGGAGCTCGAGCAGAAATTACAACTACCAAAAAGAAGAAGAGAGGGAAGAATCGGTTCCTCGATATAGACTCCCCGCCCTCTCCTGCCGAGGGCCCAGGATGATAGAAAAGAAAATTTCGTCTCAAGCAATTCAATATTTCCTGTTTGGTCAAAGCTTCTATGCTACCTTTCCAGGGATTCGAGTGGAGCCATCAGTGTTCATAGGTTTCCTAGTTCTATTACCCTTACCTCTAATAAAGAACATAGCTGTGATGTTTCAACATCGACATTGGAAATGTGCAACCAAAATATCTAGCTTAGCAGATGGTCTTTGGAGTGAGAGCTAAAATCCTTTGTCAGACCGAGTGTTCTAATATCTAGGAAGCTGAACATCTGGATATAAGCACAACGGGTTGCACGAGCCATCTTTTAACTAAAAAGCCCATCCATCATCATTCAGCCAATTTGTTAGATATCTCGGAGACTCTCGTACCCTAAATGTGAGGTATGATAGGTTGACATGGACGAAAATAAATGAGAAAGGTGCTACATAGAAAGTGGAGTGAACGGCTCCATGGGTTGCAGAGTAGAAGACTTGTTTTGATTTGAATTTTCTATCTTGAATGTGAACCATCAAATCTTACTGACGGTATGTTCTTGGCCTGAATTACGCCGATATGTAGTCGTACAGATGAGCCTTGACAGTGGCAATTTTGTCCTCATAATCCAAAGGTAAGATGAATGATAGGACTAGTTGAAAAAAAAAAATGAATCAAAAACCGGCCAACTCAAAATAAATCATAGTTAGCACGTCTCATAGTAATCATCTGGTTTTTTTTATTGGCTCCATGAAATTCCAATGGCGGCATATCTCACCGACCCTGATTGTAACGTTTTACAAATAATAATAGGCGTATATGATCCCCAGATTTTTGACGCTAAAGTCTCGATAGAGTTGGCCAAGCATGAGTACTGTTACCTGAATGAGATCTAGGGAATTTATTGGTTTCCGAGGTTATGTCTAATACACTGCACGGCCAAACCATGAAAATTATGACGCATATCCACTTCCTACGTTTATGTGTCAGAGCCTGATGAGATGTATCGAAGCTGAGTATAAAAGCCTACCATCGTATCTGTCGTCTACTTCACTTTCCTCGTGCCCCCTTTGACACACACTTGCAGGACATTAACCACTTAATCTTTACCCACTTTTCGTTAATCTTTATTTGCATCACCTCGCCATCCACTTCTCTCCAATCCTTATTCGCATCACTTCTTCACTCGCTTGCAATGACGGTGCCCCATTTGAACCACGACGAAGCTCCCCGTAGCAGTGTCTCCCTATGGCCCCACATGGACAGCATCCCAGACTTCATTCCACAAATACCTCCTATCGTTCATATTTACATAGACAACTCGAATTTGTTCATACAGGGAATCAAGAAGAGCGACGATGCTTCGTGGAGATGCAACTTCGAAAAGCTTCACGACGTGCTTCTACGACACTCAGGCCACAATCTTTGGCCCGAAAACACATACACTAAAATGTACGGCAGCATGACGCGTAGTAATATGGCGATGTGGGAGGCGGCAAGTGCATGTGGCATAGAGACCATCCGGTTCGAAAGAAACGCATTTGGCAAGGAGAAAATGGTGGACACGACACTGGTTGCCGATGCGGTTGAGCGAGTTGTCCTAGACACCGTTCGCCAGGTGTATAGCATATTTATCATTCTGTCGGGGGACGCGGACATGATACCGGCTGTAAGGAAGATCGTCAAGTACGGGCGTCGCGTGCACATTTGGGCGTGGGAGAATTGCATATCGCAGGAGTACGAGAATTACAATGATGAACTGCTTACGATACACCTGCTCGACGATTATACGGAAGGGCTCACTTATGCCGGTGGGAAGGTCTTGTGAGGACCGAATTATCAGATGGTCGGTGGCAGAGCACGCCCAAGAGATGCGAGACGGAAGATCCCTGCGGTAAAAACATGGGCTTCCGGCGTCAGAGCTCTCGAGTCAAGAGCCTTTCTTTGAACCCAAAGACTGCCATAAAAACCTGAGGAACTCGAGCTTGTTTACCCGTCGGGAAGACCGCTATCGTGCAGGGAACGGTAGCGATTTTGCCCAACTTTTTGCCGCAGTGGCCTTTCCAGCCCGATACGCAATTCGCCTCGATCCCATTTTCGTTCGTTCCAAATCAAGGATGAGCTCTTATCTCCGACTCTCACACCGTTCGTCTTTCGTCTATCTCTGTACGAGTAATGTTAGTACACACTCAGATCATGTTGGAATAAGGGGCCAGTGGAAGCGGCTATCGTTTTGAAACCAGATGTTTGTACTTTAGTGATACTTTGGAAGGGCTTGGTGCAACTCAATGACCAAGTTTGCCTCACTTGACCCGGACTCCCGGGGTAGTGTACGTACGTGGTATAGTTTAAATAATAGGATTATAGCCCACTACTAACTTCTTTTGTAAATACTAAGCCTAAGTTTGACCCTGTCCTGTCCTAGCTATGAGAGAGAATCACGCCTGTTGGCCTCTCTTCCCAGCCTTGTATAAGATCATTCACATTGGTTGGATCTCCATGTGAGTCACGTCAGACAAATGGAGAATAACTCCAAATATTTAGTATACAAACAAAGCTCGAATCCAAGATTGGAATAGGTACGGTCAACTTCGAAATACATCGACAACCCTCACACAAGACGCACATGCCCCAACCCCTCAACATCCACCCCCTCCAGCGCCTCACCGTCCATCATACCTTGTAAATAACACGAGCCCACAAACTCATACCTCCCCTCAGGTCTCACCCCCACTCCTAACCCCACCCCCCTTAGAACAAATGGCGTCCGTGCCCCCAAAAAAACACACACCCGATCCCCGACCCTCATCTCCTCGGGCCCCAACCCAATATGCCCCGCGCGCGTCACAAACGGGCGAAATTCCGGCCACCAATGGACCAGCGACTGCGTACTCCACGGGCGCGGCACGCGCGAGCTCCAGAAGCGGTAATCGGCCAGCGTGGCACGGCGATGCGTGACGAGCTCCGGGTCGTCGTCGTCCTCGACCTCGACCATATCCATGGATAGCAAGCGCCAGAAGGCGAATTCGGGGTCAGCAGATTCGCCGCGTGTGTAGGAGCGCGAGTGCGCGTGCGGTGCGATGAAGGTCTCCAGGTAGTGCACGTATGCGTCGGAGAAGACGCCAGAGGAAGGGCGACAGTCCCCGAGGGTGGCGACAGTGTCAAAGGGGTGTGCTTTGACGGTGAGGGAGTCTGCGGAGTTGGAGAAGCGTGCGCTGGCCTTTGTGGAGGCTGCGGCGTGGTAGTGGTGGACGGAGTGCTTGAAGCGGATGAAGGCGTTGTACATATTTGTGTCGACGGTTGCAGTCCAGTCAGGCATCCAGGTTGGGAGCGCGAGCGTGCGGTTGGTTTCTTTTTGGCCGCCGAGGTGCTCTAGGCCTATTTGTGGGAGGATGTGCACGAAGGCGTTTTTGTAGGCTGTCTCGGCAGATAGCTTGTAGTCGGCTTGCAAGGCGTCATATCGGGTGTTGCCTGCGACGAGACCGAGGAGTGCAAAGACTTTGTCTTTGGGGTTGGTGGAGGCTCTGTGGCGGAATTGGAAAAGAAGACTGGGTAGCTTGAGTGCCTCGCCGCGATGATACTTGCTGCGGTAATATTCAAGGGCATCCATCAATGAATAGAAGTTTGTCAGGAGGTTGTAGTATCTGCGGCCAACTGGGAAGGCTTGGGCTTGGACGACGTAGTTGCGTGCAGCTCTGACCATCTTGCCCCAGGAGAAATTTATTGCTCCTACTTTCACTGTTATTTTTGGAGGTAATATAGCCTCCTGAACCATCCAAATCTGTATGTCAATAAGTACAAGTTAGTTTGGGTCTCATGAGCGTTATGAAAGTCACGTACTCTTTGCCACCTACAGCCAATTAGTTTGGATTTTCGTGGTACAAAGGAAACAGTCCGCTCTACTTACCACGAGGAAGTCATAATCTTGCCTAATGAATTGAGTTCTTCGATGAGTTGAGGCGAAACATTGGTATTGCGACTACTTAGTTGCTTGAGAGTCTGCACTGAGCGCTGTGATGTAGAGAATCGGTCTATGAGGGCTAAAGCCTGCACGGCTTCTATTTCTTTGAAAGTCTAAATGGTGCTTAGTTAAGGCAAAGTGTGATTAGGGTTAGCCTACATCACCAAGGCCATAATTAAAAGACTCTCCTTCACCGACAGATTCAACGCCATCCCCAAGCCAAAGGAAAACTTCCTGTGCTCTTGAATAAATATGCTGCATCATATTGACTTGATGCGTCTGTTCCGGCTCACTAGTCTGGTCGATGCAAATCATGTCAATCCAAAAAACCCGTGGTTCATTCGGATGTCGAAGCCTCCGTATTGCAGCTTCGAGGTTTCGAGTAATAAAATAGGGAATATCGTTGAGAAAAATACAATGAATGTTAGTTTTATCGCCCCAGGCATACGACAAGGAATAATAATTGGGCAAGTTGTCCAATGAGACTACATTGAGCTCGCAAGCGATATCGTCGGCATATTGGCCGGGGAGTATAGTTACAAGCCGGATTTCGTGGCTGTTTTCATCTAGGTTCGCGGCGGGGTAGGAAGCGAGGCACAAATTTTCGCCGGCCATCGAGCAAGGAATCGTGAAAAACAGGAAGAGTGTGCGGCCAAAAATGGGAGGCAGAACTCAAGTTCAAAGGTTGGAGAAGGCCTCCTGGGATCATGAAGTGCAACCAGATGCGGGGCCGTGCAACAGGCAGCCTCAGCCTTCAGTAATACGAGCCGGTTTGAGCGAGGCCATAATCCAACCGATTATGCGTAGTGAGGACGCCCACATGACTATGGCTTGGCTAGGACAGCTCTATTTCGGCTTCTATGTTCATAATCAAAAGCCTTCACCAAGCTCACAAGATGCGCAGCAGCCGCCAACACTACGAGAACATGGAAAATCTGATGGCTTGAGCCCCAGATATCGTACTTTCCCGGGCTCCATTTCTCTGGGATTCGCGCTGCATATATCGCAGCACCGGTAATGTAGAGTGTGCCTTGGAGAATAACCCAGTCCAGGCCGACAACCTCACGCATATGCGAAATTCCGTACAATCGAATGCCATGAAGCACCGGAAAGACGGCAGACAAGCCCATCAGAACAAACATAAGCGCGCGAAAAGGCCTCAGTGCCGGAGTCCGGAACTTGTTGTGCGTCGACACGACAGATGTGCATGCCGCCAACGTCGTAATCTGCAACCAATCAGCACTTCCAGCATCAACCAATAAATAAAGTAAAAACGTACCATAGCCCAATACCTCCTCATCAACTCCCTCTCCTCCCGAAACGCATAATACAAAACAGGCACAAAACTGCCCCAAATTAGCCCCACAATGCCCACATAATCGAGCTGATTGCCCCAAACGGCGACCGCGTGCGAGTGGTTCGAGATTGTGTGGTACGTTGCGCTCAAGCCCAGACAGGCCATTGCGCCGAGGAAAAAACAGCTAAAGGCATACACATCTTCGCGCGACGCGGATTCGTAGCGCGGGCCTAGGACCAGGTAGAGCGTGAGGGAGGTGAGCAGGAAGGCGAGGGCGCCGAGGAGGTGGGTGTAGATGTTGACAGACTCGTTGTGCATGTAGGAGAGGGAGTGCCAGGACTTGAGGTAGGAGTTTGAGGGTGCGCGGTAGCCGGATGTTATGTAGTGGTTATCTTGCTGCCAGGGGGCGATTTCGTGCCAGAGGTAGGTCAGTTTCTGTTCTGCTTTCTTTTCGAGCTGTTTTGCGGCTTGCTTGGCTGTGTCCATGGTGGCTGGACTTTCTAGGTTGGAATTTCTGGGTTGGAATTCCTGAGACTGTATTCCCGGATCCCTAGGGAGTGCGAGACTGCAGACTATGTATGTTGTTGGGGCGTTGAGGAAAGCACATGTCACGACGCTCGAGGTGCGGTATGATCTGAACGCTAAACCGCATTAGGGGCAAGTTGCGAACAATTGATCAAGAGATATACGCACCCCCGGCCTCTTGATGCCAGAATGTCCTTCTAGCCTGTGCGAAGATAGAAGGTTGCGTGGACACAGCATGTAGAAAGGGGCAGATATTCGGAGGCACTATTCGGAGGTACTATGTACCCCGCCATCGCCGAGGCATTGTTTACGTCCCACCAACTTGGGCTTCATCTTTCCTCGAGGCCTGGAGCGACTGCCCCGCCATATCACCATGTGGCCATCACGACCCCGATGAACTGGGCAATGCCACTCAAGGAGGCCACACGATGAACTAGGCAAATGCGACTTATTCTAATCACAGACCTCTGACAACCCACCTATTCTCTCGGCGACGATGAGGTCATCCGAGCCCACACGGCCCAGCAGTCGTCGCGGCGCATCAGGCGCATGGAACCGCCTCAAGCCCGTCCGAGAAGACGTCCTCGAGACATATGGCCTGCCCTCCAAAGGCGAAACACGGTAAGAAGAAAGCCCTCCCCCAGCCCCCCAAACTCACACCCCAAGCCTCAACGACTTCAAGACCCAACAAACCTACCTCAACCGCATAATCGAGCGCTACATGAAGCTCTGCGCCCTCAACCGCGAACAGCTCGACGCCCTCTTTGCCTCCGCCTCGCACTCGGCCCTCGCAACCAACGACCTAACCTCCTCCTTCTCCACCCTCACCACCAAGCCATCCGCCGGCCTCGCCGCCTCCAAACACGCCGCACCACCAGCCGAATCCCCCCGCAAGCAGCCCTCCCTCGACGAACTCGCCACCGTCCTCCAAGCCCTGCGCAAACTGCGCGAAGCAATCACGGCCTCAAACCGCACCGACGCATTTGCCCGCCGCGCGTACTACTTCAATATCCATGTCGCCGTCCTCTGCCACGACTGGGAATCCTATGTCCCCGCGCTGCACACCCTACTGCACACCCTGCACGCCCGCACGCCGCTGCCCGAGCACGATCTGCGCTCTTTCGTCGCCCTGCACATTCTCGACCAGGCGTGTCGGCAGGGCGACCACGCCGGCGCCCGCGAAACGAAGGTGCGCTACGCGTTCCGGGATCGGCGGGTCGAGGGCGTGATGCGGGCGCTGGTGGCCGACGACTGGGTGGGGTTTTGGCGGATGCGGAGGAGCGTGGACGGCTATCAGCGGGCGGTGATGCAGTGGGCGGATGGGCGGGTGCGGGTGCATGCGCTGAAGTGCTTGGGGAGGAGTTATTTGAGGGCGGATCGGGCGTTTGTGGAGAGGGTTTGTGAGCGGGCGTGGGAGGAGTTGGTGGAGGATGGGGTGGGGTGGGAGCTTGTGGAGGGGGACAAGGTTGTTATGAGGAAGGAGAGGGGAAAGTGAGGGCGACGAGCATATATACAATATAATCGGGTATCATTATTGTAGCAGCGCCAACTACTCCTGATCCTGCATCTCCTCGTCTTCTTCACCCCCGTCCTCGTCGTGCCAGACATCGTCATCCATATCATACTCGTCAAAATCCTCCATGTCCTCATCTTCTTCCCCGCCATCCTCTTCCTCGCCCTTCCCACTCTCCTTCCTCTCCTTCCTCTTCCTCTCCACATTCTCCCTCTGCGCCGCCCTCCGCTCCTCCTTTTCCTTCTTCCTCTGCGCCCACTTCTTCTCCAACTCCTTGACCTCCTGATTGCTCTTGGTCACGTACTCGTGCCACATGGTCTTGCCGCTGCACACGTCTTCCTCGACCTTGGTCAGACGCAACTTCATGCGTGGGCCGAGTTCGACCAGTTTTACGGCGCGCTTCTCCACGCGGGGTTTTGTGCCGCGGGCGCGGGCGTTGGAGGGCGTTTCTCCGGTGCGCAGGCGCTCTTTTTCGCGCCGGGATAGCACTTTTTGGCGCACGGGGGCGCTGACTTCGACTTCGTTTTCGCCCTCGGTGTCGGGCTCGGTTTCCGAGGTCGAGGTGTAGCCTGCGGCGGAGGGGTCGAGCATGTAGTCTGCTACGTCTTCGAGTTTGCCTAGGTCGGGCAAGGCGCGCTTCTTCTTTTCGTTGCCCAAGAGTTTCTCCGCGGCGTATAGGCGCCGTATGGCTTTGGGCACACCGGTGATTTTTGTGGTGATGGCGTAGTGGCGGAGGCTAATTGTGCAGGTCCCATTCTCCGTTGTTGGAGGTTCGCGGTTTAGAAGGAGTACGCGCTTGATCGTGTGGAGTGGGGTGGTGTGTGGCTGTATGGGTGGGAAGAGACCCTGGAACATGTCCGTGACGAGTTTCTCGAGATGCTTTGGCGGCGCTTGGTCGCCCAACCGTTCTCTTTCTGCCTCCGACGTGATGAAGTTGTTCATGACTAGTAGAGGCGCTACTTGAAAGTCGTTGGCACCAGCGCGCGGGTGTCGCATAGACTTAAGAATGTCTTTGCAGAGGGAGTAGTTCTCGACGCGGAAGTGCAGTGTGGGCCCTCGAGGAGTGCGAGCAAGGCGAAGATTTGTGTTGCCAGATTCGGAGCGCGAGAAGAGCAGGAGATGTGATACGCCGAGGGGACCGCACATAGTGGTGTAGTCGCGAAGCTTGTTCGCTCTTCGTTCCTGCTCATATTGTTAGAGACGGTTGACGATGTACATTGGAAAGATAGGGCGTACCTTCAACCGCACCGCTGTATCTGGTTCCATAACATGTCTCACATCCTGCACCAACTGGCTTACGCTGCCGCCAACCTCTTGCGCGCCAATGCGAATCACCATGCTCTTCGGTTGGCCATTTTGTGGCTTCTTGGTCTTCTCCTTGTCTACGGCTGGCTGTTTCTTTCTTTGACTGCTTCCTCGTGCCATTGTGAACCGCCAATTAGGTAATCGATGTGTTGTGAAGAGCAAGTGTCGGAGCTCCAAACTTTTTGCGCAAGTCGAAATCTTGGCACGGCTTATCTTATCGCTACCAACTTTTTCCCGCACCACCAATACTCTCTTGATTGAATCAACCACAACACTCTCTTGGTTGGGTCAACCGCGCAGTATATATCAACATGTCGGTCTTTAAGAGGCGGAAACTTAATGGCGAAAGCTCAGGATCCCGTGCCGTCCCTGCGAAAGTATCTTCCAGCACAACAAAACCTGCGTCTACAAATGCGCACGCAAAGTCCACCAAGAAGTCAACCACGAAACGCGCTCCACCACCGGAATCTGAGTCTGACTCAAGCGACGGTGAAGCAGGATCGGAGGACATAGAAGGCGAGGATGAAAATCCTGAAATTGGATCCGAATCACAATCGGAAGAAGACGAGGCGCAAACTGCTCCTGCAAATGGCGCAGATGAGCACACCAAAACATTCGCCGACCTAGGCGTACGAGAAGAGCTGTGTGATGCTTGTGATAATCTAGGCTACAAACGCCCAACACCAATTCAGAACGAAGCCATACCCCTGGCCCTCCAGGGCCGCGATGTTATTGGTCTAGCGGAGACAGGTTCAGGAAAGACGGCAGCCTTCGTGTTGCCCATATTGCAGGCCCTGTTAGATAAGCCACAGGCCCTTTTTGGCCTGATCATGGCTCCAACGAGAGAATTGGCATACCAGATCTCCCAGCAAGTCGACGCTCTGGGTAGCATCATCAACGTCAAATGCGCGACTCTCGTAGGAGGCATGGATATGGTTCCACAGGCCATTGCCCTGTCTAAAAGGCCACACATCATCGTAGCTACTCCTGGTAAGCCTATTGTTATACCTCAGTCCTGAACTTGTGCTGATCTAAACAGGTCGACTCCTTGACCACCTCGAAAACACGAAAGGCTTCTCACTAAAGTACCTCAAATACATGGTCCTCGACGAAGCCGACCGCCTCCTCGACCTCGACTTCGGCCCCGTCCTCGACAAAATCCTGAAAGTGCTTCCACGTGACGGCCGCCACACCTACCTCTTTTCCGCCACCATGTCCTCCAAAGTCGAAGGCCTACAACGCGCCGCCCTCAAAGACCCCGTCCGCGTCTCCATCTCCAGCTCCTCCCACCAAGTCGTCTCCACCCTCCTCCAACGCTTCATGTTCGTCCCCCACAAACACAAAGACCTCTACCTCATCCACCTCCTCACCGACAACGTCGGTCACGCCACCATCATCTTCACCCGCACCGTCAACGAAACTCAACGCATCGCCATCCTCCTTCGCACCCTCGGCTTCCAAGCCCTCCCCCTCCACGGCCAACTCTCCCAATCTAACCGCCTCGGCGCCCTCAACAAATTCAGATCTCGTGCAAGAGACATCCTCGTCGCCACAGACGTCGCCGCCCGCGGCCTCGATATCCCCTCGGTTGATCTCGTCATCAACCTCGACCTCCCCCACGACTCAGAGACATACGTCCACCGCGTCGGCCGCACCGCGCGCGCCGGCAAGTCCGGCAAGGCCGTGACGTTCGTGACGCAGTACGATGTCGAAATTTTTCAGCGCATTGAGAAGGCGCTTGGCAAGCAGATTGAAGAGGAGAGCGTGAGCCGCGATGAGGTCATGGTGTTTGCGGAACGTGTGGGCGAGGCGCAGAGGGTCGCGGTCAAGGAAATGAAGGATTTGCATGATTTGAGAAAGAGTGGGCGGGGCAGAGGTGGGGGTGGGACTGGACGAGGTGGGAGGGGGGGAAGGGGAGGAAGGAGAGATCATATGGATCGGGAGGAGGGTTGAAGGGTTGGGGGATTTCTTGAATGGGTATTTACAGAGCCTATTCGGAGGCCCTTAGCCATGTGGAGTACGGAAGCTTGTGATTTGAAAGTATCTCGCTGCAAGCAGTTTCCAGCTTTGTTGTAGTTTTCCTGCAGTGGCAGAGTCCTTTGCCTGGATTGGAATTGCTGTTTAATGAACGACGGTGCTGGCTGAAGTTTGTATGCATGTACGCACGTATGTATGCATTGTTTGTCGCCGCCAGTCTTAGGCGAACTTAATAGAGTTGATAGAATACACGTGAAAATTGGCTACACTAGTAACTCTATACAGTTATAAGTGATTAAGATAAAATACAGTCAGTATCTGTAGTCCACCTCTCCAGACCATTCCCGTCTCCTTCTCAATACCGACTCGTAAAGAACCACGCATCCACCTCATCCCCCTTGACATCGTCCTCGTCAACCTTCTCTGCCCTATCCTCAGCATCATCACTTGCACCCTCCCCGCGTCTCCTCACCCTCTTCTGTACAGCAAGTCGTTTCGCAACCTCATTCGCCTCGACCAAGCTCACAAGCTTCCTCTTCGCTCCCGGCACCTTCGCCGCATACTCCTGACACATATCCCAAAGGATCTTCGAATTCGTGCGCGGATCCTTGTCATCTTGCACAAACTCCTCGTTCTGGCGGTCCAGCAGTGCCTTTGTGTTTTGCTGACCTGGTGCCCTGAAGCGCGTGCGCGTCTCGCGGCCGTAGTTGTAGTGGTTGGATCCACGCGCTACGAACGGAGGATCGTTGAACACGTCTTTGGAAAGGTACGTGTCCTTGGCCATCTCGTAGGGCGTGCGACCTGTGGAGTTTTCGCGGAAGAGGAGTTCTGGGCGGTGGTCGAGCATGATGCGGAGGACGGCAGGGGCGCGGAAGCGGATGGCTGCATGGAGAGGCGTGTCGCCTTGCCCGTCGGTCATGTCGAGTTCGTCACCGTGGCTGAAGTCGAGGATGATTTTGATTAGTTTGGCGCGATCTTCTTCGGCATTATTGAGGCAGTGGTTGGGCTTTACGCAGTTGAAAAGCCAGAGGGCGAGAGGGGTGGCTGCAGCTAGTGGTGCGGTGCAGCGCTCAGTGAAAAGGCTGGAAAGAAGACGAGGGTCGATCAAGCTAAATAGTTCGCGGATCTTTTCCAACTGCTTTTCTTCAAGGGATTGAAGGTTAGTCAACATGCTATGTATGATATTGGCTCCAATATCCGTTCGACATGTTTGGTCCGCACCAGCTTCTAAGAGAATTTTGATTGTTTCAACACGGCTTAGAGAAAAGGCAATCTGCAGTGGCGTGAGGCCACCACTCGACCGGTGATGAATGGTTTCCGGGTAGGCCTTACAGAGGTATCGGAGCATACGTAACATGTTTTCGTCTTCATGGCCAAGTATTACGCAGTGAATCAACAAGTGAGAACGCAAGTTGAGCCATTTACTGATAGTCGCCTCCAGACCGCCTTTCGACTTTGTAAGGTTCTGAATACGAATGTCGTGTCGATAGTTATCTGCAAACACCGAATAGCAACGTAGTGGCGCGTCGCTCAGAAACCACTCGACACTTTCTAAGCTCCCCAGATGTGCGGCATGTAGTAGGGGCGGATGCTCCGCTCCAGGTTGTGTGCATTGTGTCTCTCGTCCAACATTAGCCCAGTCTTCTCGCTTCTTCCCATGAACTGAGAGGCCTTGGTAGTATTTTGGCTTCTGAACAATCTCAACTCCACTTTTCTTAACCAAGGAATCCAAGGGAATCCCGGCACCACAACGTTTGATAATTTCTTGTAGCAGTTGTATTCTCCCAAATTTTATGGCGTACAGAAAATCTGTTTCCCGAAAAGCGAAGAAACTCGGCGGTTTCTCATCTGTGCTGTGAGCTTGGGTGGTGTAGTGTTCACTTAGCGCAATCAGTAGATGAAGAAGTCCCGAATCGTCAGTATATATTGCAAGTTGAATGAGGTTACCGGGCTTTTCCTGGACAACTTCTTTCAGGCCTGGATATGGATGATACGTGCGTTCATTTGCTGCGTCCTTGAGCAACCTCGAAGGTGCAATGTGGCGACGTGGACGATTTCCATACCGATAACCACCGTACATGTGATCATAAGGTCCTCCAAGCTTACCCGGCGATTGAGGAGATGTTTTCTCTTCATCCAGAAACTGGTGAACTGGACAAGGCCATGATATAATCTCTAGTGGCGTTACAGTACTCTTCACTTGGCTCTGCACTTCTCCAATATTCTCCAGCGTGAAGCGATCGTCCACAATTTCCGCATATATGCGGGATTCATCTTCATCTCCATCACAAGAGTCGTCATCTTCGCTATCTTGATGAAGACTGTATTTCGTTTGCCCCACCTCCACTTTCGATACGTATTGTGCACGAGCTATTTCCAGAATAGCTCGAGCAACGCCAAGATTTCTGTGCAAGATGGCAATAGAGAATGGGGAGAATCCATTCGCGTCTTTAACCGCGATTTTCAAAGGGCTCTGGTTGTTTCCCCAAACCGCTAGTGTGAGCTCCTTGATTGTTGGTAGGTCTCCACTCCAAGATGCCTGGAAGAGCCTGACATAAGCTTCTCGACGCTCTTCAGTCAAGTCGGGAAGTTGAAACGAGAGGAGTGGCTCCCATGGTAGTTGCGGCTGTTGCTCGCCAAAATTGAGGGCGGGTGGCCGTGGAATGTTGTTTTCAAGGTTGACATCGGGATAAAGTTCCTTGAATGTCTTTGCATTTCTTTCAAGGAGCTGAGTCTCGAGCGATTCAAACTTGGTGAGCAGCGACTGAACAACTACCTTCTTTTCTTGTCCGCCTTTCACTTCTCTCTCCTCTTTCAGCCATGTTTCATGACTCTTCAAATCTTCTTCGTATTTGCTCTTTGCTTGCTCAATCTGTTTGATTGTGGACCAGTAAGCGTAGGTATGTGCAACATGGCCTTGCAAATATTCCGCATCGTCCTTTAATGCGGTGGGAATGGTGCTACGATTGAACACCCTGTGCATCATGCTTAGTGTCATGTATTGATTGGTTTTACTGGTGCCCTTCCCTGTCTCCAAGAAATTTTTCAACGTTTCTATCTTGCTGCGAACGGAATCCAACAGACTCTCTGCGTTTTGTGCGCTGTAATTGTAATTGTTACTCCCCAGCAACACCATCCATGCGTTGCTTGAGAGGCTGTTGACATCAACTCCTGCATCTAGAAGTTTCAATACGATTGAAGGCATCTCGCAGTTGATCGCCGTAAACACTGGCTGCTCCGTTCTTTGCCGGAATTGGTGCATGTTGAGCTGTGTATCTCCTTGTGGATCCCACTTCATCTTATACGAGGTCATATACATTGAAAAATCAATTTCAGGTTTTGCTCCAAGTTCCAAAAGCGCATCTACGGCGGCAGCGTCACCATGCTCGATAGCCGTGTGTAGCGCGCCGAGGGGAGAAGAGCTGTACCGACTCCCATTCATAGACAAGTGGTCGACAGCACGCCGTGCAGCAGGCTGATCTGCAGATATCATTGCTTTTAGTATAGTTGAGCCATGCGCAACAAAGTATTGTAGTGCAGTTACATTCGAAATATCGGCTTGTGCAGGTGATGCACCCAAGTTCACTAATGTCGTGGTCATTTCCTCGGCCTTCTCAGGCGGCAATTGTAGGGCAAGCACTAATGGAAGGATTGCCGCCCGCGCAGACTTGTTATAATCGTTCAGAAGCTTGATCGGGAGAAGTAGATCGGCACCAAAGTCTTGGACAAGAGTCTTTACAACATCAATGTGCCCATTTGCAATAGCGAGGTGAAGCGCAGATACTGGAATGTCCCAAGCAAGAACGTTGACATCATAGACATCAGGTTCGCCATCCGCATCATCTAGCGGCATCTCTTGGTCCTGTGATTTCTTTCGATCAATCATTACAATGGAATTTTCGGTTGTAGCACCTCCAATCTCAGACTCGTCATCAAGCATGTCCACGTCATCGTCTTCATCGTTTTCTGAGTCGGAGCTTCCCATCTCTTCGATCGGATCATCTTGGTCCTCCTGTAGTGATGAAGGAGTGACATCGACCATCTCCTGATCCTCTTTCCCAGTACCCTTGCGGGAAGCTTTTTTGAACTCTTCCTTCGCCGCTTCTTCCTCTTCATTACCTTCGCTCTTTACGAGGAGTGCTCTGACCATGGCATCCTGACCACGCATGGCAGCGAGGTGAAGAGCTGTCTTGCCGTCGAACAGACGAGCGACAATACGAGCACCTGCATCGATGAGACATTGTACAATCTCAGGTGTGGAGCTCGTGACCGCAAGATGAAGTGGAGTACGTCCTGTATAGTCTCGTCTATTAGGGTCTGCTCCCTCTTGACGGAGCCAATCTTGCACATGCTCAAGGTCACCCTCAACGATTGCTTGACAGAGTCTAGTTGTGTTGCCAATATACGCCATCTCAGTCCAATCGTCATCGGTAAGTGGGTTGAAAGACCCAATCGCTTGTCGTCCTGGATCATCTTTGATGAAAGAAAGGGTTCCAGACACGTAAACCTTGCTCTCTTCATCCAAAATTTCCCGATCTTCAGGCGTGGCTGGCTCAGGACAGTATCCACAGCAGTCGTCTATCACATCCACCGCGTTTCCAAAAAATGCTGGATGTCGATGCAGCGTTGTCTCTCGCTCCTTCGGTCGATTCCACTCTGCATTAAGCAACAAATCTTTGGCGTAGAGCAATCTCTCAATTTTCCGTGGGTGATATTTGGGCCCGTATGGGATCGTAAACGTATGATAATCGCTGATCTCATCGGTTTCCACCCACTCTGCAACTTCGTCTTCGTGGATTTCTTTCATATTGCCCTTCAACTTCCTCGAAGTCCACCGGTTAATTGCTGGCCTGCCACGTTCTTCGCGGCGTTGGTCAACGTAAGCTTCCCTATCTACATTCCTGGGCAACTTCTCGAGAACCAACAGCCTGGCCAGGCCTTGAGTGCGGCCAAAGGAGCGTTCGAACAGCGTAGGATCGATGCGTGAGCGATCTAAGAGTGGCCAATAAACTTCGAATCCTCGGCGCGAATACTTCGACAAACGATTCTCGTACGATGGAGAACGTCTAGTTAGATCAATTGTATTTACCTGGGTCATGTACGCAGCTAGAGCACGAGGACTTGCATAGACCTGAGTTCCATCATAAGCGGCACAAGAGCAGTCGACATCGAAACCGGTAAGAATCTCTGAAATGGACCGATAGATACGCAACACAATCTGTACATGTCGCGTCGGATATTGTGAAGCAATGGTAATAGCGTTCTTTGTTCGGACGGTGGTAGTTTCTGTCAAAATGGAATCTCTGATGCGTTGCTCAATCTGCTTAATCTTCTCAATAGCCTGTTCCTCGGTAAGACCGTAAAGAAATAGATCTACATCAGAGGCAGGTGCGAGTTGTTCATGGTAGTACTGGCGAAGGGCCCTTTTGGAGGCGTTTTGTTTTTCGGGCACCGGTAGCAGGGAAGTCACAACAGCGCTACCGGCAACCACAACATTTGACCAATCCAAATCGACTAATGAAGATTCAGAAAAGAGCTGAAAGTTGGTCTGGAAAGCTTTGAGCGATTGTACAATCGCTGGAGATTTGTCGGGTTTACGGTCAGTCGATTTGAGTGGCATGATGTAGCACTCGCGTTCAACCTCTGATTCAGCTGTGAGATTTCGAGCCCGGACTTTGAGCTCTTGCTCATGACCAGAGAAGACAGGAACGATACTTGGCTTCGCAATTGCCGGATGCTCAGGTTGTTGAGCGAAGATCTCACGGAGCTTGGAGTCGTATGCTTTGTAGGGGGCAATTAGATCATGTAGAGAGGCATCGCCATGGGCTGCAGCATATGGGATCCAATCCACATGATCAACAGGAAGAGGTGGAAGATCAATTAGAGACGTTGTTATGCTTTGAGTCGACATTGCTCGCGATGGAAAGAGGATTCGTATTAGTAGCGACGATGGTACTTTTCTTGATGGATTGAAATGAAAGCTGCAGAGACTGGCATTTATGTATTCCCATCAACGATGAAGTTGCACGAAGCTTTCGCGAAAGAGGTTGGTTAGCAAGTTGGTTAGTTAGGCACCAGCCAATCATCAACCTGCTCGATTTGGCGGCAAGGCGTCAGTTAGGCACCGGCCAATCATCAAACACAACGAGAATGAAGTTGTGATATCTGCCTGACAGCGTCACGAGCGTTTTGGATATGGGAGACGGAGCTGGAGAGCGGTAGGACTGGTAGCGTTATGGTGCAGGGGATGTGGGACAGGGTAAGTTCGTAAGACAATTTCGCCACTCGCTAAACCCGACACGTGATGCAAATCAGCTGGCTACCTCATCGATCCAGTTCAAGTATGGACAGTGCATTAGTTAAACCAGCGTGTATTCAATGTAAGGGTTCTGGACTTCCGGTAAATATGCTTATCAAGTACTGGTTTCGGTAAGCAATGTCGTAACAACTCATACCAATGCACATGTGAAGGACCTTCGCAAGTCTAGCTTAGCTAAGGCAAGACCTAGATCATGTAGTTTCAGGTATGAATGAATACCCGTTGTGTTAGCCATGAAAACCGGGGACTATGCGGCCTCGAAGTTGGGCAACCCATGGATTAAGGCACGTGACTTGTTGTGGTGTGAAAGAGATGAGCCGAGGGTAAAGAGCCAATCAGATTTCAAGTTGCATCGCGAGGCTCGGGTTCACAACAATCAAGTACATCGTGTAGCGGATTCTTTGATTACCATGCTTTCTTCTGAACTAGATTGGGGAACTCTAGACGCCGTTTGCTTGCATTCCGTGAAGATTTGCCATGACACAACGCTGATCTCCGGATTTGCTTGCATCTGGTCATTGGCTACTAGTATCTGCAGGTGCTGCGGGGCGCATTTGAACTCTATCATGTTTGGTGCGGCTCAAAATCCTTCCGCGTTTGTGGCTATTGTGGCGAGGTTCTAATGTCGTTCCACTACTATCCTAAACTCAGCCCCCTTCTGGGTACACTTCTATATATCCAGGATATCCGTCGAAATCCTGGGTCAGTGATATTGATCTGCGCCGAAGGATCTTTATTTGGTTAGAAACGGCGGCCGCATTAAGATAAGCGAGAAGCCGAAAGCAGTGCATACCTAATCTGGCTAGTGTAAGGAGAAAGTAAGTTGGGCGGCTAGGTACAGCGTGCAACGCACTTATCTTCTATGGCGTTTACATGGGGCGTGAGTCAGTTCCAAAAAGTAGGTTTAATCTGATGAGGCAGTGCGTATTACGACCCGGTAGCTGCATCAAGTTCAAATAGGCACGTCTTCATGAGTAGTAGAACCTAATCTGTATGAGGTCTTCCATACACTCCCACTGCCAGCAGTCTCTATCCAACAGCCCGACTCATTCCCCGCTCTCCAATGTCGGGCTGGACGACCAAGTGCCATAGACCATAGACTAGACATGCATAGGGGCGCAATTAACTGCGGGACGGGACATGGATCAAAGAACGTGGCTGCTCCCGGGTTCGAGATTGATCATAGCTTCTGCTAGTCTACTACGGCAGTTTATTTCTCTCACCAGACACCCAGGAGATTCCCAGTGGACCAAGTTCACGCGGCTGATCTCCTATGGAACGAACTACCGAAGGTCGAAGCTCGCAGCTCGCATCAGACGACCGGGAGCTTCCCAGCCCACGCGTCTAAACGAACTACCGAAGTGGCACCCGAGTGCAAGCATCATGGCGTATGATACTAAGGTGACGCCATGGCTACGCCTCAATTCCATGCGTATAAAGGGTCTTCAGGGTACGTGTATGTGGATACCACAGTCAACTCCAGCTTCACAAGTTCTCTCTTGGTTCGATTTGGATGTTATGAAGCTTCTCGCTCTATCTCTTGTTGGTCTTCGGGTTGTTGCTGGTCAAGCTAAAGAAGCATGTGATGCCGCCTGTCAAGCGGCTTTCAAAGGTGCTCTACAATTCGAGCAGTCAAACTGGGTCTCGAAGAATGTATCGGCGGAAGAGCTCTACACAGTTCCAGCCAATGCAGCTAACGCAAAACCTGGAGATCTGCTAAAATGGGAAGACTTGTCACGCCAAGTGGTCAACACCAAATTTACAACCCCAGCGGGCATGTCCCTCTCGCGCTTTCTCTACATGACCGAAGACATCGATCGGAAACCTATCCCCGCCAGTGCCTTTGTACTGCTGCCTTACACCAACCCTAAACCAGGCAAGCCGCTTCGAACTGTGGTGTGGACACACGGCACAGCAGGAAGGTCAGTTTAACACATCTCCGTTCTTTGAACATAAGCTAATACAACGAATAGAATTCGCAACTGTGCACCATCCAATCACAAAGATCTGTACTATGAGTGGTCTGGTGTCTATGAGTTGGCTCTGGCTGGATACGCCGTTATCGCACCCGACTATGCTGGACAAGGATCAGACATTCGTCAAGGTTTCATGTACGAAGCTGGCTACCTCCACGCCGCAGATGTTGCATACGGATTAGTCGCCGCCCGCAAGAACGCCTTCCTAGGGAAATTGCTTTCACAAGAGTACGTCGTTGTGGGCCACAGCGAGGGTGGAATGACAGCTTGGAGGACAAACGAGCGACTTGCTATGCCCGATCAGCAAGAGTTGCTCAAGGCTGGCAAGTTCTTGGGCTCTGTTGCAAACTCACCTGCGCTTCGCCCACTTGATCTCATCCCAGAGTCAGTCCGACGAGCTAACGGTGGGCCAATTGGTGACGCTGTATCTGTCTTCTTCCTTCAGTCTCTCGCGCTCCTTATCCCCGGCTTCAACCTCAAGGACTACGTCACCGACACCGTACTAGGCCGAATTCCTCTTTTGGACCAGGGCTGCTTACAAGTAGGAAGAGCACTATTCTCGAATCTTACGAGTGCTGAGCTGTTTAAAAATCTTGATTGGCTCAAACTTCCTGCTGTCGTTGATTGGCAAAAACGCTACAATGGTGCTGGTCCTCATGTACTTGCCGCACCTATGCTTGTAAGTCGACGTTTCGTTTTACTAAAACCATAAAACTAATTATTTTCAGGTCGTCGCAGGTATCACAGACATTCTGGTCTACGCAAACAACACCCAGTCAGACTTCAACAGGACCTGCGAATCCTTCCCAGATAGTCGCGCCACTCTTCGTTTGTACCCGGAAAGTGATCACAATGTTGCGACTCAGACATCGCTACGCGACATTCTCGAATGGGTCAAGGACCGATTTGACGGTGTTAAGGTGGCCCAGGGATGCCAAACCCAAACGGTGGAATTACTTACCGACCGGTCTAAGAACGTTGGCTCGTTCTACTCAGGTGCCAATGGCAGTTAAAACTGCGACTAATTTTGCGGTCAAATAGTAGTAATTGCGAGGAGGCTTCGTAGTATATACCTTTAGGTCCGCACCTTATAAATTCGATAATACTCTAAACTTCAACCTCATTTGCGACTTCCGGATTGATGCTCTTTGGGCTGCATACCTCTTGGCCAATCTTAATCCCCTGTGTTTTAGTGGTCCCCAGATCTGCCTGGTCACCTTCGACAAGAAAATCTGCTTTTTTTTTTTTTCATCAAGTCACATCCATACTCAGACAACTCGTGGAATTAAGCCTTCACAGCACTTACCACTATGCCGCCTTGTACTGAGATTCGTATATAGACGTCTCGATCTTGCACGCGCTGCCATTCTTGACGTCAAAGATGCACACCTTTCCGTTCGCATTCCTAGCGCAATATGTAATTAAAGTCACAGCCTTAATCCGGAAAATCGCCTAATTAATACTATTAGTCCGTCTGACTTTACATGCTTAAAAGTACCAAAACATTCCCTAAGACACAATCGATGCCGATACATCTGCCGCGCACTACAACATTCCGCCCCTGGTAAGATTCCAAGCCAATTACTGAACCCGGCAGAATCGCCCCTTGCAAACGGCAGCTCAGTTCTCCAGGAACACTTCCACAATACCCCCGTGATTATTGAATCTGATGGTTTGGTCTGGTAAGTAGGTCCTACTTTTGATTGGTTCATCGGGACGCGTAACAAGGGCTAGAAAGCCAAACGATCTGTACGTGCCATCCTTGTAGAACGCAAAATACCTACTGCTATGAGTTAGCGTACGGCTTCAGACTGCTATGTACGTACCTGATCTCCGATATTCATGACCGCATTACCCGGCCTTGGGACTATCCATCCCCGTATGCTACAATCACCGAGGGACTTTCGACTCAGCTCCGGAACACGATGAGGTAGGAGTCTCGGTATTTCAAAGGCTGGATTCATCGGGAATTTGTCCTACGTCACTTCTTACTTTCGTAAAAGGTCCGAATTCTGGAAGTATTATCAATTGCGAGAATATACAATGTCTGGCCTACAAAGTTGCATTAGATACGCCTTTTTCATCATCAAGTCTAGGGAATTAAGCC
Source organism: Ophiosphaerella herpotricha (assembly GCA_028458525.1). Classification (NCBI taxonomy): domain Eukaryota; kingdom Fungi; phylum Ascomycota; class Dothideomycetes; order Pleosporales; family Phaeosphaeriaceae; genus Ophiosphaerella; species Ophiosphaerella herpotricha. The sequence goes on from JALNQK010000061.1 coordinate 192,022, forward strand.
CTGTATCTTTCACATGTCTAATTTGCATCCCAGTTACTTCGATATATTCCATTTCCTATTAAAATAGTAAAGCATTCACATTGATATGTAGCAATGCAGGCCTACCATGATTTCGTTCTGGAATACGCCGGCACGAATTACTATCACATGGCTATCGAATTTACATGTACGAATGAACAGCGCAAAGTTGAGGTTAGCATGTTTGTAGATTAAGAGATTGCCCGTGGTCATTGCCGCAGTCAATGAATTATTATGAAGACCACAAGCCCACCTGCACAATCCTCGGGGACCTATCTTCCATACATGACTCAATGTGCTCCAAACTCGCCAGAGGTGGAGACCACGAAATGCTAGGGGAATATTTTTTGTAGGTGGGGTTTGCAAAAGAAGCCACTTTGGTATTCCGACAAGAATATCTGATCGCTTGAGCAAAGCTGCGTGGCGTAGTTCCATAGACAAAGCCGTATTGTAGAAGGCGGCCTCAAGGTTGAGCCGATTACTTCGATCGTGATTTACACTGGTCCTGAAAGTTTTAATAGTTATCCAAGTATAATTAATCGCACGACACTAGTATGGCCAAAAGTTATTACAACTTCTTTTATGCAGAACTAAGCACCAAATCCTTTCGTTGTACTTCACGGATTACTTCCGACAGCCCCGTAGCCAGTGAGACTTCAGGTACACCTGCGCACCCTTGAATTGAATTATATATTATATATGAACACGTGATGTACTATTCCACCACTCTTATTACAGCCCTGAACCCTCGATTTCAAAAAATACCTAGGTATACATAAAAATTACAAGTTTTTATTCTATTCTTTGTTATAACTAATTAAGGATATTCTGGTTTTTTGGCTTTACATTCTTGGCGACTACACGAAGGCAGCGCTGTTTGTGCCAGAGCCAAAACCCACTCTAGAAGAATTAGAAGCATCACGCTCTATAGATGATCTAAACTGGTTCTTGGACAATCATTTACTGGGCTTATCCTTGATTTGGAAGAGAATACGCGACGCTGGAATCGAAGCCGACCGCATTGGGGATCTGAAACTGACACTGGACTTGCTTGTCCATGTTGCTCTATTGTACGACGATCTTCCAGATACTACCATAAACGTCAACGCCCTTAACAGAAGACTGATTGAAAAAAAATGGGCTCACAATCTGTCCTTGAAATAATGTTTTTCTAAGGATGAAGCTTTTGTTGCGTATTTTAATTCTGGTTTTCATAGCGTATTTCCAGATAAATTAGTCTGTGTATTTGTACTGTCATCTAAAGGCCCGTTGTTTGCTTGCCGTTGCGTAAGCTTGAAAGAGGCACTTGAGAAATAAAATCTAATTATTCATAGTTATTTCAAGATCCATATGGGGCGCAAGTCGGAGAAGGTCAGCCCATTCAAAGAATCCTCCGGAATGTTGGCAAACCTGGAATTACGCCCTTTGTTCCTCCCAAAGACCCGACGATACGTGAAATAGATTCAAGTACTGGAAATTTGCTGCGTATTGACCATGTAATGGGAAGATCTTGCAATCATTTGAAAATACATCTATGCACGTATCATTCACGGATTATCACTTACTTGTATATGGCGGTTCCCGAGGAGCATACGAAAACCAGGTATCACTCCTCGAATCCGTAATATCAGTATGCGATAGAGGACAATGGGTTGCTGATGTAGATCCATTATCACTAGTTCCTCGGTTTTCTTAGTATACTTTTCAAGAAATACGTCAAAGTAGATTCCTACATGCGCAGCTGGTGAGGCTTCCAGTCCAAAGCGAGTGTCAGCACCAAAAGGACCACAACCCAAATCAAGAAATCATTGCTGTTGATAGCTGGGATGAGTTACTAGATAAACCTAATGGAATCATTGTCATACATACTAGAGGCAACTGGATAGCCGGGCTAGCCGCTGCCTTGGTCACCTTTCACCACTGTGACCCAGAATGTGAAGAGTCCAGTGTGACAATATGTCCCTCCGAGGTATGTTGAAGCTGTATAAAACAATCGCATACTCCTCATACATTCATTTACTAGATCAAGTATGTAAGAAGGCATTGGCTCTAACCAGTTGAAATGGTATTCATAAAGCTTGCCACCCTCAAGTGGGCTGGCCAAGAAGCAACAACTCGAAATTTCAATGGAGCCTATATTGGCAGCTATATCCTTTTCATATCTGTTTTTTTCTAATCTTCCAATTCTCTTCTAGTTCTCCCTTTCTAAGCTGCACAATAATCAATACTTTATTTATTATAAACTCTACCGAATGCAAATTTACAGCCTTTTGTGCTGACAATGGGTCATGATCATTGGACCTATCAAGAAAATACTTGAACGGGACCCGAAATTTCCTAACCTGATGGGAAAGTCCGATACGTTCCCGACACGTATCTAGGAAATAGATTTTGGGCCATTGAATATCTTGAAGGTGCTATGGCAGGCTGATTAAGGTCGGGGCATAGCGTTAGCGCATATCAAGGCAAGTCTCCATTCTTTCCACATCAATCAAACTAACCCAGGACCATTCTTTTCACACTACTTTACTTTGAATGTGTAGCTGCCGCACTGTAGAAAATAAAAACAAAAGTTCAATTGAAGCCAGCATGTTGTTTATTTGCTACTATTTCAAGCTGTGCTCAGTCGCCCACATCGCAATGTTGCGGGAACTGTTAAGGGGACTAATAATGACGTTATAAATGATGAGCGGTTACTGTAAGAAAACGGAATAACTTACATATTTTTACTTTCACTCATCACTTTAGGTGTGATTGTCTTATGTCAGGCGCCAAATCTCATTTGAAGGTGTCAGGCTTCCAGAGTCGTTACGGCATTCAACGAAGCCGGGTGAATAGTCGGTGGGGTACCAAGTGGATTCCCGAAGGCAGCCATGTCCACGTCAAACTTCGATCGTTTTACCCACTTCAACTTTTTCAATCTCTTCAGCCTCCTCGTCCTCCTCAGTCTCTTCATCCTCTTCAATCTCCTCGTACGCTTTAACCCACATGCCGCCCCATATGCCATCCGTGTTGCAATTGAGACAGGTTTCATGATCGCAACCAGTTGGCCGAGTGAAATCATACTCCTCCCAGTTTTCTTCAGCGACATCGGCAACATTAGCCACATCTGCGCTCTGAACTAAGACAACTTCGAAGGCGGGCTCCTTGATGTTGACCACAGCGACCGCATCTTCCTCACCCCCGATCATGGGCTCAGTCGCAGACATCTTTTCCTCAGCTGCAGTAGATTTCTCGCCGACCTCATCCTGCTCTTTCTCTTTTGCTCCAACCACGACCCCGACCTTCTTGAACATCCCAACTGCAGGTGCATTGCCGCCAATCTTGGTAAAACGACCACCAGAGCCCATTTTCTTATTGGCCTCGTTGATGTTGATGCTGCGCATTTCCTGGCTTTGTTTTGGCTTACTGCTCTCTGGGTCGTTGCTTGCTGTCAACTTTTTCATGTCGGCAAGCCGTTGCCGGTGATTGTGGTCGTATGAACGCAAGTGGTTCTCATAGTCGAGTTGACGGGGGTATCCCTTGTCGCATATCGTGCAGTTAAAGAGACGTACGGCGGCAGGGAGCGGGTTATTGCGCGGTGGCATGGTAACGGCTTGATGTTGAAGCGATTGAGAGAAGAAAGTTGTATTGGTTGTTGTGTATAGAGCGCGTGATTATACTGAGCGATGTGAAGGCATGTCAGCGGCCCCACTTAGAGCGCCTCGGCTCAGCACAGACGTAGATTTCTCACTACGAATCAACGTCATTGCAATCTGACTTACCGTACGTCGCCTCTACCAAGACCTAGCACCACAATGTCGTCTCGAAAAGAGGCCGACCTACCGCCGATAGACGATGAAGAAGCGGGCGTTATGGGACTTACAGAAGTGGACCCTTCGCCCGTGGAAGAAACACCAGTTGAATACACGGAAAAGAGCTACTTCCCCGACCAGCAGCAGGGTGAAAGCTGGGGCCCGGGTGCCGATGGGGTGAGCAGAACGGGGACACTAGGACTGCGATTAGGAGACCATGGCGTAGTCTGGTGGCGTACGTCTTCATCTTCAAACATACTTGTAAAGCATATCTCACTAACGTTACACACAGTCACAAGAGTCCAAAGATACTCGACCTACGCCTTCTCGGTCTTCACATCCTTCCACATCGCGAACGTCGCCTTAATCCCGCTCGCAACACGCTCTGTCGCCGAAAGTAGCCGCTACCTACTCCTCACACGACCGTATTACCAGTCCCTCCTCACAGAGCCCCTCCTCGTGGGCCTTCCACTGGTCGCCCACGTGAGCTCAGGCATAGCGCTACGCTTATACCGACGTAGCAAGGCGCTTCAGCGATACGGCGCAGAAACGAGCAATGATCGCAGGAAAATACCGTGGCCTGCGATAAGCGGTACCAGTGCGCTGGGCTATGCGCTCGTGCCATTTGCGAGCTTCCATGTTTGGTCCACGAGGATATTACCCCTATATGCGCATGGAGATTCATCGCTTGTAAATTTGAGTTACATTTCGCATGGGTTCGCGCTGCATCCTGCTATTTCGTTTGCGGGGTTCACCGCGCTTGTTGGGCTGGGCGTGTGGCACATCGTTTGGGGCACGGCGAAGTGGACGGGTTTTGCGCCGTCGCAAGTCCCGTCTAGCGAGCCTCAGAAGGCACTGGTGAGGAAAAGGAGGTGGTATGGTATCAATGCTATATCAGCAGTCATCACAGGTCTTTGGTTAGCAGGTGGATTGGGAGTCATTGGGCGTGACGGCAAGGTTGTTGGATGGATTGGGAAAGAGTACGATGAGTTGTATAGGTATATTCCGTTTCTTGGAGCTAGCTGAGTAAACAGCTTGGATAGAAGGGAAGAGGAGAGATAGAGATGTGTATTGCATTGTAATATACCCTTAGAGCGCTAGTAGTTGATGTATATCCTACCTTCGAGCGGCTGCAGAGCATCTCGCAAAACCTTTCCGTACGAACTTATGAGGACCTTCATGTTCCTTGTGTTAGGAAGAGGTTGTGTTTCGGTCGTGAAGTTTACCGCCACAATTGCTGTCCTGTCGAAGTACCGCTTCTTGTAAATGAATGTGCTCATGTTATTCATATCAAGCAACTCAAAAGTCCCATAAACGAAAACGTCTTTGTGCTCTTTTCGTAGCTGGAGCACACGCTTGTAAAATGACAATACGCTGTTCTCATCCTTCTCCTGTTTCGCTGCATTGATCTCTGTATAAGCGTCATGAACTCTCATCCACGGTGGGCTCGTCGAGAAGCCGGCATTGCTGCTTTCATCCCACTGAAACGGCAATCGAGCATGGTCTCTCGCCATCAGTTGCAGACCTTTCTTAATACTCTCCTTCCTCGTAGGATCTGTACCATTCTCGGATAGTCGAACTGCTTCAGCCCAACAATTTCTGGACTCCACGTCCTTGTATTCTTCCATACCCCATTCCTTTGGCGCGTTAATCATGCCGATTTCCTGTCCCTGATACAAGAACAGTGATCCTGTTTGTCCGACAAGCCATACTGCCAACATTTTCGCGCTTTGTTCGCGCCATTCAGGATTCTCATTCGCGAAGCGCGATACACTACGGCCGTTATCATGGTTCTCGTTAAAGACTGTGGTCCATGCATCGGTGCCTTCGATAAAACATTGCCATTTCTCAACAATTCGCTTCATCTGTGGTAACGTCCACGCTGCGCCGTCGTACTTTTCATTAGATCCTGGTGGACCTTGACCGAGATGTGTGATGTCAAATTGAAAGACCATATCTAGTTCTTGTTTCAGAGCGCTGATGTACGGCAAAACTGACTCTGTTTCGGAGCAAAGCGATAGCTCACCCACGGTGACAATGGCCTGTCCGTCATACGTCCGATAATTTGAGAGCACCTCGCGATTCATTTCCTTAATGTACTCATGTATACGTGGGCCGTTACACCACATCTGCGCCGCAGGCTGTACGTAACTTGAGGGGTCCGTGACGGGCACATCAGCGAACGGAAGTACTTTGGAGTACTTGTTGACCGTATCAACGCGGAAGCCATCAATGCCCTTGTCAAGCCAGAAACGCATCGCTGAGTCATATATCGCACGTCGGCACTCTTCATTTTCCCAATTCAGATCGGGTTGCGACTTGTCGTAGAGGTGGAGATAGTATTCTTGAGTAAGCTCATCCCAAGTCCACGTCCCTCCAGCGAAGTAGGAGCGGTAATTCGTTGGTGGCATACGGTTTCCTTGCGCATCGTACCGCGCTGGTTGCCAGAAGTACCATTCTCGCTTTAGATTGTCTTTTGAGCTTCGACTTTCTTTGAACCACTTGTGCTGGTCGCTCGTATGATTGACGACCAGATCGAGAATAATTTTCATGTTATTTCTGTGGCACGCCTCGATCAGGAGTTCGACGTCTGCAACTGTACCATAAGGTCCGTAAACGTTTTCGTAATCCGATATATCGTAACCCATATCAACCTGCGGAGAGTCGAACATGGGAGAGATCCATACTACGTCTACGCCCAGGGAAGCGATATAGTCGATCTTTTCCAGTATTCCTGGGATATCTCCCCAGCCATCACCGCTGCTATCCTTGAATGATGCTGGGTAGATTTGGTAGAAGACTGATTCCTTCCACCACACGCGCTTGTGGTATTGAGGATCTGCATGCAGGGACATGTTGCCTGTGACTAGGCGGGCGGGAGGGCAAGTAAGAACTGAATGCTCTTACGGAACCGAGTTAAATGACCTTGCATTAAATTCACACTTTAAAATATGATCCCTTCTACTGATAATAGAAGAAAGTCGCGAGAACGGGAGGGATGTTGGCTAAGCCCCGCCGAATATTGAGCCCCTCATTAGTATTACCTGTGACCACGGAATGGATTAAATCCCTCATTGAATTAGTACCCGTTACATGCAGGCGTTGGTTTGAAGAGGCGGTACAGTTGTTGAGTCGTGCGAGTGGCGTGTCGTAATGCTTCCGTGTTGCTACCGAGTTCCTTCCGACTTGCATCCGTGTTCCCTCCGCCTTGCCTCCGCCTTGGCTGATGATGATTGTTCCACTAGCTGTCCATTCCGCCCAATGCCATAGCGACCACACTCGTAAATTCTGTCATGGCTAAAATTTGAATTTAGCTTTTACTTATTCATGCAGAAAAGTTCGTCCCACGGGGTACTCCACTAACCCCAGGTTTGCGCTTCTAAGGGTGACCCGACTTCGGCAGTGATCGGCCTTGCTCGTGATGAGCCTGTATAAATCAAGTAGTTCGTCGCATCATTGATGCAATTGTTCCATTCAGCCTTTCTTCCAAAATTACATCCAGTCGACATGGCGGATAAGGAAGCCCAAAAACCTCGAGCAGCGTATCTCATCTCGCCCAATGAGGAAGCTCAGCATGCCGCTGCCGACGAGAAGGCGATGACCTTATTCCAGGCTGTCAAATTATACCCAAAAGCTGTTGGATGGTCAATTGTTCTTTCAAGCGCCCTTATCATGGAAGGATACGATCTCGCTCTTCTTGGAAGCTTATACGGGAGTCCACAATTCAACAAGAAGTACGGTGTATACAACCCGACCTCAAAGAAATGGAGTGTGCCAGCAAACTGGCAGAGCGCATTGTAAGCCCTTCGTTTACTCAAATTCAAGAAGAGGCTAATCCAGATAGATCTAATGGTGCAAGAGCGGGTGAAGTGATCGGCTTGATCATCAATGGATTTGTCAGTGAACGCTATGGATATCGTAAGACCATGATTGGCGCCCTTCTTTCCATGACAGCTTTCATCTTCATTCTCTTCTTCGCACCCAACGTACAAACTTTGGTCATTGGTGAGGTTTTCTGTGGCATACCATGGGGCATGTTTCAAACTCTCACGACTCAATATGCCTCCGAAGTTGCTCCTGTACGGTTGCGGCCTATCCTGACAACATTTGTTAACATGTGAGTGCATCTCAATATTTGATTAAGATAATACTAATATGCACAAGGTGTTGGGTAATGGGTCAATTCATTGCCGCGGGCGTAAATCGAGCCTGTGTTCAACGCCCCGACCAGTGGGCTTATCGGATTCCGTTCGCCATACAATGGATTTGGCCAATCCCAATCATGATAGGAGTCTTTTTAGCACCAGAGAGTCCTTGGTGGCATGTTCGGCGTGGAGATACGACTGGTGCGCGCACTGCATTGTTGCGTTTGACTTCGCCCGATAAAGATCCAAACTTCAACGCCGACGAGACGATTGCTATGATTCAGTACACCAACGAATTTGAAAAGAGTCTGCGGGAAGGAACCAGCTGGATGGATCTTTTCAAAGGCACTGACCTTCGAAGGACCGAAATCGTGTGTTTTGCCTGGATTGCACAAACCATTTGCGGAACAAACATCATGGGCTATTTTGCCTACTTCATGCAAAGGGCGGGACTTCCCGTTATCCAGAGCTTCAACATGTCTATGATTTCGCTTGCGCTCGGTCTCATCGGCACGATGGGATCCTGGTTCTTGATGCAACATCTGGGCCGTCGCACGATACATTTCTCGGGCGCTTGTACACTCTTTGTCATTCTCATTACCGTCGGGTCCTGCTCGTTTGCTGGTACACAGGCATCTAATTGGGCCATCGGCGGTATCCTCATCCTTTTTGTTTTCGTTTATGATTTCACAATCGGACCGGTGACTTATTCAATTGTTTCCGAGATGTCATCAACACGTCTGAAAGGGAAGACAATTGTCCTCGCTCGAGCATTATACAATATTTCGAATATCGTGGTCAATGTCCTCACAAACTACCAACTGGGTGTTACAAATTGGAACTGGGGTGCAAGGACGGCATTCTTCTGGGCTGGCACCTGTGGCTGTGTTGTAGTCTGGGCCTACTTCCGGTTGCCGGAGCCAAAGGGTAGAACATATGGAGAACTTGATATGTTGTTCGAGCAAAAGATTAGTGCACGGAAGTTTGCAACCACGCATGTCGATCCGTACGGTTCTAATCATGGCCTGGGGAAGAAGGTCGACGAGAAAGATCCGGCAAAACATGAGTGGAAAGAATGACCCTAAATCGGGTTAGCTGGTTATACAGACTACACAATTACCATACACATTTACTCAAGCTGCCTCGCGCTTATCGACTATTTTTGTTGGGAACCACTACTTGCTTATGTTATCGTAAGGGAAAACCCGAACCGCTCAAAGAATCCAATTACAATTTGGTGAAACGTCGCACTACTATTTAGTTAAATCAACTCGGACAATCCGGTGATACATACTTGCCAGCTGATCGTTAGTCAGTCAGTACCATAAAATCTCTCATAACACATGAGACACAATGTCCGCGCATCTTTGTCAAAAATGTCGAAAGATCGACTTCTCGACCCCGAAATCGAATGATTCCCGTCTTCAACAACCAGAAACACCATTGGGTACTTGGAAGCAACTCAAGCGATCTTCCTTGAATTGTGGTCTTTGTTTGCTATGTTGGCATACGATTAAAAGAAACCAGGCTGTTGGTCGGATAGAAAGTATCTTCGGTACGGATAGCATTTCTTTCGCAGCTGATACTACCTCGCCCGAGTCAAAATATGCAAATGTCGCGCCAATAGGTTCAGAAGAATATATTAGCGTGCGCCAGAATCGAATGCTACCTTACATACAAGCTGATGACTCTAGATTCGCAGATCTTACCTTACTCGAGGCAGATGCCGTCCCAATAGACCCAAAAAGGTTTTTTAACGTACCCTCTATCGGATGACAATTTATATTATGGAGGGAGGCCCTGGATTCGAGGTCATAACTGGTTGCCTTCCCGGTGTTCTCTAAGCTGGAATACCCGAATATAAGCTTCCTCCTTTGGAGGGCAAAACATGGGAGTCAAAAGACATCACATCTCTTCTATTCGGTAATGCAATATATCGGTCGTTGCAGGTTGACTCTAAGCTTCTTCGAAATTGGATGGAGATCCGTAGTAATGAACACGGACCCTTGTGTGGAGGATATATGAGTCAGCTCAATGAAGGGTAGGTGTTGTCATAATTCCCGGTATGTAAGAGTTTTCTAATAAATAAATGTAGGTTTGTGAGATTCATCGACGTCGATATTATGGAAATCAGGGCATTGGAGGGCGACTATTTCAAACAGGACCGTTTTGCAGCCCTCAGTTATGTTTCGGGACCCAAGAAGTCTGAGGGTATTTTGCCTCATAGGGAAAACAAAGATCAATTGACAACGGACGGATCTCTGAGAAGGCTCACCATACCACGGACAGTCCAGGATGCGATAATGCTTACAAGGTTACTAGGCCTCAAGTACTTGTGGGTAGATGCTCTGTGCATTGTTCAGAATGATCCCGAAGATCAGAGACCTCAGCTTAGCAATATACACTAGATCTACAGTAACGCACTTATCACAGTTACTACAGCATCACGCAATGATCCCAGCGCGGGTTTACCTGGAGTAAGGTCAGGCACTAGATTCTACAAGCAGCGAGAGACCATTGTCGTGGATCGTAAACAAGATGATCCCGGCCTATCTCCGATGACAAGCATAGACGGCGCAATGGAATGTCTAGGTTCCGATATTTAGCTCAGCTGGTGGAACTATCGTGTTTGGTAAGCCCTAAGAGCGTTTTCATCACATTTCATACGAACTAATTCGGTGAAACCACATCTAGGGCTTTGCAAGAAATCGTCTTATCTCGGCGTATGATCATATCCAAAGCAGAATAGGTGTCGGAAATTTTCATGTGCCACTTTTTGCGAAGAATCGTCCTTCGAAATCCGCAACTTGCGGTGTCGGTTTGGCAAAAAATCAACGTTCTACAATCTTCCTCGATTGAACCCCTCAGAACCCCTATGGGGGTAGTTACACAGCTCTCGTTGAGAGTTACGACAAACGCCATATCACAATATCTGGTGACTAAAGTGATGCGTTTTCTCCGATTTTGAATAAGATCACCGAAATGACTGGTAAACAGTTTGTGTGGGCGCTTCCGTGCTCGGGATTTGACTGAGCACTTTCGTGGACTGCGCCAGACAGCGCTGTTAGGCGAGATACCTTTTCAACACTGAAGATGGCATCCATGAATACTTGGGTGTAATTTCCAAGCTAGTTATGGTTGGGTGGGTTGGCTATGCCAATTGCGATGTAGGAGAACATGAACCAGGACACATGAGGTACATCCCTTAAGTTTCTTTGACTACATATACAACATGTAGTTACAATAGCTTGATTCGACAGGATGAAGGATGCTTTATCATAGGCATATCTGACGATACCCAGGACCGAGTCTATGGTCGATTGCTACGTCCGTCGGGCAAAACTTTTCAATTTGCAATGCGTCCAAGTCCTTGGAAGTGGAAACGAAAACAAAACAAATGGAGACCCAAACTCGGTTGTGGCCATTGGTGACCTGCGTACTAGAATTCCCGAACTAACTGACTCTGTTCTGAATAAATTTGCGGACGACTATCTGCTGTTCTTTTGGGCTGAGGCAGTTCAGTATCCTCTTGACCCCCGTAACTCATGCCGAACTTCAAGTTATTTAGGACAATCGAGATAATTTCTTCCCTCTTGCCTGTTTCGCCGATCGAAGGGAATCAGAGCACAAGTTCTTCACGCGCATCAGTAGATACGTGTTTTAACATTGGTGTGTCTGCTCTCATCGCTATATTCCCCAAAATCATAGCCATGCGAATCAAGCGAGTCAAGGGTGTTGCGCACAGAATAAATATGCAAGAAGTTGGCCATAGTGCTTGGATGGCGGCAGATCCAGAAAGAGTCCTTGTTGCCCCCCGGTAAATCAATGTTTCTCCCACTTTGCACAATGGAGTTCTTCGAGTTTGGCTAGGTAGTTATGCCAGGGCAAAATGTTCCGCCGATGAATACATCATCGTCATTAAATCTTAACAAAAGATTTTTTTTGAAATGATTGTACACAATATGCGCCATGCCTATTTTGACCTAATATAATCTTTCCGTACCATTAAATGGAGTGATATGTCGCATCGCACGTGACCTCGGGATTGTTCGACGCTAGTCACACTCCGCCACCAGCTGCCTCTCGTTTCGTGACCGTGACTTCCGAGCATCTCTCTCGCGGAGTGTAAGACTCGTAGGCATGCAACCATTATCGACCAGAAAGGCAATATCGAAAGCCTGCGACGCGTGCCGAAGGCGCAAGATCAAATGCGATGGCTTGCAATCATGCGCCGGATGTCTGTCCGCAGACATAGTATGTACCTACGATGCGCCCCGAGGGCAAGGAGGTAACCGGGGTGCAAGAGCCACTGTAATAAACGAACTGCGAGCAAGGCCTCAGTTGGATGGGCCGCATGTTGCCTCTCGTACTCAATCGACCAGCTCGTCGCTGGAGGTCTCTCGCTCACACAATACAACTCGAACGAGTTCAAACGCGGATATTACGAACATATATATAGATATATATGTGAACCGTGTTTATCCAGCCGTTCCTCTCATTGATGTGGAGATTGTGAAGGCATATGCCAATCAGTCAAATAAGTCACCCATGTCAAATCAATTCACCGCAGCCTTTTGCGCATATGTCAGCACATTTGGAATACCAGCGAGCGGCCCCGAAAATGCATCAGTTTTGGAAAACATATCCGCTCGCCAACTTCTAGAGTCTGCAATATCTATGTATGACCCTCGAAGAGTACCTCAGCCAACCCCTATCTCTGTCTACATTTCATTCTTTCTCTATGGAGCTTGGGCAAGCCAAGGAGATTATCAACAAGCTTGGTACTACCTTAGAGAAGCAACAACACTTTTCGCAATGCTGGGTCAGCAACCGTATGAGTACTATGACCAGAAGGCACAGCGCTGTCTCTTCTGGATTCTCGTCATTTCAGAGCGGTAATACTGGCCATAGCTATACGGGAAGCTTTGCGCTAACTGCACTCAGGTCACATGCTATACGTAGGGGCCGGCCAATCACTTTATCAGTCTTGGATTCTAGCCCTTCCCTCGACGCAATAGACGAGCGCGGCTTGGCGTATCTAGCATCACTATTTCGGCCGCTTGACGAGATATTTTTCGCGATTTGGAACGGCGCTACAAAAGACTGTAGCAAACAATGGCTACTCCAGCTTGAGTACGAGGTGCGATCCGCACTTCCATCGACTCTTGAGGTGTCAGACGAAGAGGCAGCAAATCTACGTGTATCTCAGCTGTGGCTCCAAATCAAGCTCTGGGAGCTTTTCCCACGCTTTGGTTTCTTGTCGAGTGGATCGGTTCATGAGTGTCTTGATTTTCGCTACCCCTTTGTAGTAGCTCACAACTTCACCGCCACGACGTCGGCATTATCGGTTTCGAGCTTGCATGTACATGGATTGGGAATGGTAACACACATAATCTCTTCTTGTGTGAAATGGCCACTAACACTTATAGACTGAGAAGATATTCGACATAGCTTGTGCACTTGCCGATATACTACCGTTCACAACAATACCGACCGACGACAACGCGGGGGAATATCTCCTTCAAATGAGTCTACTTATGATGAAGCTTCCTGGTGGTAGTTCCAAATTTGTACCGTTGCTTTTTGCTAAACTAAACGAGGTTTTACCCGACCTCGTAATGGCTATTTCAGAAACCATCGGACTTCCTTTAGGCGCTTTTAACAACCCAATGAGTCCCAAAACACGTTTCATCTACGAAGACGAGGTCAATCGGGGCTTGTACGAGGACCTTAGAAGAGCGAGTTAAAGGGAAGTATGAACTGGATCAAGGTAATAGCAAGATTGAATTTTCGGACACGTGGAGAATCAACGCGACTTACGACCGATTTCGCCTTGATTATAAAATCTTGTAGGATTTCTTTCCAAGGATTTGGAGAATCAGAGTACCCGGCTTTTCTAATGACATGTGACGATCGAAGTAGCTCAAGCGAAACTCTAAACGCGAGCGTCTAAACCGTAAAATCGGTGCCTCAATATCGGATGCCCTCGATTTCAACAGACAGCCCTTTGACAACTTCCTTGCGGCAATTATCGAACCACCTTTCAACCTCATCCTTCAACTAACCCCACGAATTCCATATCGACGTATATGTTCACCTCAATCTCCATCTTTCGATATAATCTCTCCATCTTCCACTCTCTTCTTCTTCTTCTTCTTCTTCTTCTTCTTCTTCTTCTTCTTCTTCTTCTTCTTCTTCTTCTTCTTCTTCTTCTTC